>JAOYSI010044298.1:23992-62685 GCA_025775065.1 Hiodon alosoides | reverse complement strand
ACATGGCAATTGACTGACAGGTGCCAGGATGTCAGAACAACCAAAACCATTATGCTCAGTAATTGATATAAATATTTATATAATGTATATCATTTATTGTTAGGAATCCCACTAGTGACTACGGGGCCCCAAGCAGTCGCCTGGGTTGCTTGTAGGCTGGGCAGACTCATTATATATTATCATTATTTAGTAGTATTATTTAGAACTTCTTGACAATTGAGTGCTATTCAAGCAAACAATGGCACAGACCAGTAGATTGTTGTACAATTCAGCAAAACCTATTTCAAATAACACTTTCAAAGAAACCTATTACCTAGGAAACAGGAACATAATTCCAGGGTCTACAAATATACCTAGGTGGTAAAGAAAATGTCTGTGTATACCAGGGACACTGGATTTCCTGCAGAAACCCACTGTAGCTTTCATGAGGCTAAGAGAAGCGGTGGTCCTGGAATCGGCCCTAGAAGCGCCGGTACCAGTCCGGTTCGTCTTTGTGTTGGTGGGGCCGAGTCAGAGCGGCATGGACTACCACGAGACAGGACGGGCCATGGCTGCCCTGATGGCTGATAAGGTGAGAGAGAAAAAATAGGAAATACTTTGTGAGGGAGTAGAGAGAAGGACACTAGTGAGAAATTAGGTAGTAACTGAGAGAAGTTGTCAATACTACAGATGATTAGGGAATGGCACATGACATCATGATTGTAAGGTTATTTATTTTTTTGGGATTTCAGTTTTGATTTCTAAAATAGTTTGGCTTCTGATTTGAGTTTTGTGTCAATTTGGGTTTTAAACACTCCAATCCTATTTCTATTTCAGTTTTACGATCAGTAGACATTTTGATCTCGGTTATGTTTAAATTCGATACCAAAATGGAATAACCTTAAGTACCAAAAGGATAAGAATAATATAAAGGATAATATATTCATATTGAAGAGTGTTTTTTAAATGTGTAAAATTCTTTGAGTTACATATCAAAAACCCTGCTCCTTTCCTCATCTTTGTCCGTAAGATCAAAAATGAAAATGCACATTAATACACTCTAATAGTTTGCTAGGTAATATGATTGTAATCTGCCTACACTATAGGTAGAACTCTACCTATCAAAAAAATGCTCTTAGGCATTTTACAAGCGAACTCATTTCGAAATTATCTAAATAATCTCACTAATCAACTACATGACAAAAATGGAAATTGTTTGAGTTTATATTGAGGTAATTTCTATTAAGTTTAAGAGACTGTGTCTGTATTTCCATTTAGATTTAATTTGTTAAGTTCTATTCACACTTTTTCCTATTTTTTTTCTTTTGTTCATTTAAGTTATAGTTTTATCTGAAGGTAATAACCTTGGAATGGAGCCACTGTTTGACGTTTTAATCTAGTGAGTACAAATTCTCGCTCCCAGGTGTTCAACTTGGCAGCATTCCAGGCTCAAACTGATCGTGAGTTGACAGACTCTGTGGCAGATTTCATGGACTGCAGCATTGTCATTCCACCAACCGAAATCATGAACGAGTCCATGCTAAAGCCTATCATTGGCTTCCAGAAGAAGCTACTGCTGGAACGCCTGCGCCCCTCTGATCCCCGACTGGCCTTTGACTTCAAACCCCACATAGGTGAGGACTTTTTTGAAATTGTGAGAAATGAATTCCAAAAGATTGTAAGAAATTAATACCAAAACTTAGGAGTATTTATTATTATAATGTTATCATAATCCATTTAAATTATTACTTTCCTTTTTAGATTGAGGTGAACATGACCAGTATGTGTCTTGGGTTTCCTATAGCTTTAAAAGTAGATGGTCCACCACTAGAGGACCCGCTGGCACGGACGGGTCGGCCATTTGGAGGAATGATCAAGGACATAAAGAGGCGCTACCGTCACTATGTTAGTGATATCACTGATGCCCTGAATGCCCAGGTTCTGGCTGCTGTTATCTTCATCTACTTTGCTGCTCTGTCTCCCGCCATTACCTTTGGAGGCCTGCTGGGTAGGTGGTGAACGGTCAGGGTATGCATTTTTGGAGAGGGAAGGATTTTTGGATTTTGCAACTTATGCATGTCTGAGTATATAAATAGGGGTAGTTTGGTAAGAAGAAAAGTCATTGCCTACTTGCCCTGCTCACTTGAAATATTCTCTGTGCCCTCCTGAAAATTCCAGCTGACAAGACAGATAACATGATGGGCGTGTCAGAGCTTTTGATCTCTACTGCTGTCCTTGGCATCATCTTCTGCTTCATTTCTGCCCAGCCCATCCTGGTCATTGGCTTCTCTGGGCCATTGTTGGTCTTTGAAGAGGCCTTCTATGGGGTGAGTGTCTGCCAGTGGGAAGTACCAAACTGTTTTATTCTTCGATCGCCAACAGCTTCCTACAGTTATGACCTTCTGAATAGGAAACCTATTTGCAAACAGGGCCATTGTCCCCTCATCAATTTTCATAGAGGTGGTTACCCATGTCAAATTGCAAACTACATGTAAGTGTCTCAAAAAGTTCCAGTTGAGCTCATTTGTGTGAACACTTAGCAGCCAATATATGAGAAGTGCATATTTATTATAATGACTTTGAACCTTCCCTTCTCAGTTCTGCAAGTCTCAAGGAATCGAGTACATTGTGGGCCGAGTGTGGGTCGGCTTTTGGCTGGTGTTCATCGTAGTGGTCATCGTGGCTTGTGAGGGCAGCGTCCTGGTCAGGTTCATCTCACGATTCACTCAAGAGATATTTTCTATTCTCATCTCCCTCATCTTCATCTACGAGACCTTCGCCAAGCTCATTAGGGTATATGTGTTCTCATTGAATTTATAAACTGCATCGTACTCAACCCATTTGCATTCCACCGCTAGTCATCATCTCGAGTGAACCATTCCTCTTTCCTTTCATTTGTAGATTTTTAAAACACACCCACTGACCCTGAACTACGAACCTCTGAACGAAACTGTGGAGGATCCCTTCCACCCTGCGGTCCATCGCGAACACATTTTTGACAACTTCACTGGGAACCACACCATCCTGACACATATACGAGAGAGAGCATACCCTAATACTGCCTTGCTTTCCATGTGTCTGATGTTCGGGTGCTTCTTCATTGCATACTTCCTTAGACAATTCAAAAATGGACATTTCCTGCCTGGCAAGGTAAGGAGTTTGATAGGATATTTTTGGTTCAGTCTCAATAAAACAGTGCATACATAAAACGAAAAGCATTTATACTTGGAGGAATGGTTTACAATTTTCTCAGCAGAATCAAACCAAACAGTAAGCCAGTGTTAAACATGCAAAAGAAAAAATAATTAAATACTAAATACACAGATATGAATCTGTGTATTTTATCCGTGGAATAAGATTAATGAATAGTGATAAATAAGCTATTGCCATGTCACATGTTTATGATAATTAATATAATTTCTATAATTTCAAAAGGAAATAAAATGACATTTTTTTTGTAATTTAGTTTTTCTTTTTCTATGAATAAAGACATTTAGAAATACCTCATTATTACAATGTTTTGAACTGGACTGATACATGTACAAATCATTCATAATAAAACGAAGCTCTTAACATCTCTCCTTACAGATCCGTCGCTTGATTGGAGACTTTGGTGTCCCCATCGCCATTTTCTTCATGATTGCTGTGGATATCAACATTGAAGATGCGTACACTCAGGTGAATCCCTTGTAGAGACTGTTCCAAAATGTCCCAAAGGATTATTGTTGCAGTATAAATATGCCCGATTGACGTTTCAAATCATTTTAAGGAGTAAGAGTACTGCAAAAAGCCTCTAAATTGAGTTCCCATCTTAACATTAATTGGTATTCCCAGCTTCAGAGTGGTTACATTAGCCCCTTACTTTGTGAAAATACAAGAGTTATTTTGAATAATTTTCCCTGAGCAGTTTTGTCAGATGTTCTCTACAAGTGTCATCTGATCCAACACCAGCATAGAGACATTCCCCCGCTATTTTGAATGATACGTTTTTAAGTGGCAATATAAACATTGGGAAACATTTCAAACGTTTTAAACATCCTCTGCTTCCCTGGCACAGAAACTTGTGGTCCCCAAAGGTCTCACGGTGTCCAACCCTAGTGCCAGGGGCTGGTTCATCAACCCGATGGGTGAGAAAATTGCTTTCCCTCTCTGGATGATGTTTGCCTGCATAGTCCCAGCTATGCTTGTCTTCATCCTCATCTTCCTGGAGTCCCAGATCACTACGTGAGTGGCATAGACAGTTGACACCTTCTAAGGTTGATAGAAATTTGGTATTGTTTTTATGAGACTTAATCGTAAGACCATAACATAATCCTATTTGTCATGCATTTTGCCTAGTTATCTTAATGGATGCTTGACTGACTTATTGAATCCCTTGTTCGATTGATTTGAATCTTATGATGATCACTTGATACCTTTATTTTATGCCCGTGGGCTTCCGCTTTGTCAGGTTGATTGTGAGCAAACCAGAGAGGAAGATGGTGAAAGGCTCAGGATTCCATCTAGACCTGCTGATCCTGGTTACCTTAGGTGGTCTTAGTGCTATGTTTGGGTTGCCCTGGCTCAGTGCTGCCACAGTGCGCTCTGTAACCCACGCCAACGCCCTAACAGTGATGAGCAAGGGACCTAAACCTGAGATCGAGAAAGTGGTGGAGCAGAGAGTCAGTGGCATCTTGGTTGCTCTGCTAGTTGGTGAGCTGATTTTTCGTCATCTACTCTTTCGACAACCTCTGTGGGAAATACGGCTTGTGGAATGGATTTATTTGATTTGCTAACAATTGTTTTTACTCCATTTATTTTTCTATCTAGTTTTGTTATCTAATTAATGATTGAAGTGTGAAATATATATGAATTGATGATCTTTATCAATGCTGATAATGTGAGTGTCCTCCAGTGTCCCTGTACTTAGTGGATCCCTGTTATTTCCAGGTCTGTCCATTTTCATGGAGCCAATCCTTAAAATGATCCCCATGACAGCCTTATTTGGCATTTTCCTCTATATGGGTATTACCTCACTTAGTGGCATCCAGCTATGGGACCGCATACTGCTGCTGCTTGTGCCTAAAAAGTATCATCCTCAGGAGGCCTACGCCACAAGGGTAAACGTTTTGATCTATTAATTTTCCATTTTCAAGTTTCCTTTTAAAGCATGAATGTCAGTTCTCAAGATTTATCTCCCCACTCTGATCACTGCCATTCATACTTTCTCATTCAAAATAACTAGAAATTGTCTTGGTCTGACATTAAAATGCACATGGTGTATAGTATGTACTCTGTCTTTTTCACACAGGTAAAGACCAGTAGGATGCACATGTACACTGTGATCCAGATAGTGTGCTTGGTGGTGTTGTGGATGGTTAAATCCAGCCCAGTTTCCTTGGCCCTGCCCTTTATCCTCATACTTACTATTCCCCTGCGCATGTTCATGACTGGCCGTCTCTTCACTGAGCTGGAGATGAAATGTGTAAGTAATGATAACAGCATGGCCAATTCTTAATGAACTACTCTCACTCATTAATAACTTTCTAAGAACATATTGGTTAGGACATCTCTCACCATGGATCTAATGAGCTCCACAGAAACTCAGAGAATATATACATACTTTAATTTCCATGTAAATATGTTGTAATTGTTGATATATACTTTTAATGGAGTGTTATCTTCTAGCTGGACGCTGATGATGCCAAGGTGACTTTTGAAGAAGAGCCAGGACAAGATGTGTACAACGAATCACAGATGCCGCTATAAACAGCTAAGATCTACAGCTTAACAGCTAAAGATCACTGTCCAAATAATTTCACAGGGCTCAAATCATAATAGAAGTAAACCAAGAACAAATATAGTGTATACAGTGGGTTCTCTTCTATCATGGGATCCCATTCAGTGCCTTTAGTATTAAAATATATCTACCATTATAATCTACCATAATTAAGTAATGTAATTTAACTTTCTTGTTATACGTAAGCATTACCCCCTTAACAAATATTTATTTTATATTTAACAAATATCTATATACATACAGTACCAGTCAAATGTTATGATCCACTTATTCTTTCAAGGTTTTTTCTTTATTTTTACTATTTTCTACATTGTAGAATAATAGTGAAGAAATCAAAACCATGGATTCACACATATGGAATCATGTAGTAACCAAAAATTGTTAAACAAATCCAAATATATTTTACATTTGATATTCTTCAAAGTAGCTACCCATTGCCTTGATGACAGCTTTGCATACTCTTGGCATTCTCTCAACCAGCCTCATGAGGTAGTCACCTGGAATGCTTTTACAACAGTGTTGAAGGTTCTCCCACATGCTGAGGACTTGTTGGCTGCTTTTCCTTCACTCTGCAGTCCAACACATCTTAAACCATCTCAATTGGGTTGAGTTTGGATAATTTTGGAGGCCAGGTGATCTGATTCTGCACTTCATCAATCTCCTTCTTGGTCAAATAGCCCTTACACAGCTGGGTAAAAATAAATCACCTACAGTATTACCAGAAAAGCACCCCCACACCATCACACCTCCTTTTTCACGGGGGGAACCACATATGCGGAGATCATCCGTTTACCAACTCCGTTTTTGCGTCTCACAAAGACAAGGTGGTTGGAACCAAAAATCTAAAATTTGGACTCATCAGACCAAAAGACAGATTTGCACTCGTCTAATGTCCATTGCTCGTGTTTCTTGGCTCAAGCAAGTTTCGTCTTATTGGTGTACTTTAGTAGTGGTTTCTTTGCAGCAATTTGACCATGAAGGCCTGATTAATGCAGTCTCCTCGGAAAAGTTGATGTTGAGGTGTTTCTGTTACTTGAACTCTGTGAAGCATTTATTTGGGCTGCAATCTGAGGTGCAGTTAATTGCCGATTTCTGAGGCTGGACTTGTGAACTTATGCTCTGCAGCAGAGGTAACCCTGGGTCTTCCGTTCCTGCGGCGGTCATCATAACTCTTGATGGTTTTTGCGACTTAAATTTTCCGGCTTGACTGACCTTCTTGTCTTAAAATAACGACGGACTGTCATTTCTCTTTTCTTATTTAACCTGTTCTTGCCATAATTTGGACTTGGTCTTTTACCAAGTATGGCTTTTGTATACCAATCAAACCTTACCACAACACAATTGACTGGATCAAACACATTAAGAAGGAAATAAATTCCACAAATTAACTTTTAAAAGGGCACACCTGTTAATTTAAATGCATTCCAGGTTACTACGTCATGGAGCTGGTTGAGAGATTGCCTAAAGGCTGCTATTTTGAAGAATTTCTAACATAAAATATATTTTGAATTGTTTAACATCTTTTTTGGGTTACTATTCCACATGTGGTATTTCACTGTTGTGATGTCGTCACCATTATGCAGAAAATACAAAAAATTTAAATACTTGAATGAGAAGGAGTGTCCAAACTTTTGACTGGTACTGTATATCAAAGCTACTCATTGCAATTAAATACATTTTTAAAATGTAGTTATATCGTAATAGATGATGTGTGGGAAGTGTTATTGTATGTTGTAACTATAATTATCTCTCTTGTGATACTTCTATACTAAACCAAGAATATTATATAAAACCATATTTTATTTTACATTGTGGTGCACGTGTCAGTTTATACCTTACAATTAAACAAAAATACAATTAAACTGATAAACAATGTGTTATTACAATGTTATAATTGATTAACTCTTAGAGAACTAACTTTGAGTGTGAACAGAATATCAGCATTGTAATAGAGATGAGAACAGCATGTACATAATAAAGGTAACAAAGGAAATGTATTTTGAGTAGATGGAGGGAGGGCAGAATATTTAGATACATTTTATATTCACAGAGCCACTGAATAACCTGAAAATCAAAAACCTTACTGATTTTAAAAGATACATTTCCCACTGTTCCAGTACTACCAAGTGTGACCAGAAAAGTGATGCTATCATAATGTTCTCAGTCAGATTTTTAACCTGTCCACATCACATTACTTTGTCCCAGAGCACATGGATTGCGCACCAGGATACACGTAATATAAAGATACCAATTTAAAAGACTTGCGGTCGATATTTGGCTTCCACTCAGAAACGTCGCCACTCCGTTGATGTTTCTTGAGGCTGTGCGCTTATAAGAATGTTATTCATTTTCTGAGGATCCTACATTCTGGATTGGTTGGCTTGGGAGACGCCCACAAACAGACAAGGTGGAGTTGAGAACATTAAATTAAAAATGAAGCTGCCAAATAGACTATGCAAAGGAGAAAAATGCAAGGCTGAGGACTATCAATGAAAGTCCCTTTTGAGTACGTTTCGCTTTCTAAAACGATCAGCCAAATACTGGGATACAATAATAATAGAGTCGCCGTATTAGGTACAGAAGAACGTTGTCAACGTTTAACTTTATTTCACTTGTTTTAATGAACATTACAGTATGATCGAAACATTGTTAAACAATGTGTTTATAAATGCACCCAATTTACACTATTTACTGATTAGATGAACAAGAAAACATATGCAGACCAATGCACGATTACGATTAAACACATCTGTAAAAACGGAAAAAGCTATAACATGACGGTAGTTGAGAAAAGGGACAGAGAAGTTGTGGATGCCTTGCCTGTTGTAAGAGAAATGGCTGTTTTACGTGTGCCGAGCGCTGACTGGAAGAGACAGAGGGAGAGAGCAAGTGAGTTGGAGGCGGGGGAAGTTCCCATCTCTGCGGGGACTGGAGTGTGTCTGCCCTGGACCAGCGGCGCAGTGCTGGCTAACATTCAACCCAACCCTTCCACAACGAGCTCGACACACGCTCTCAGACAGGTAAGGCACTCAAGCGCTTCCAATGTCGCACGATTTATTTTCATTGTCGACGGTAAACGACGAATATCATCTGCTACAGTACGTCGTGTTGTTTACTTTTAATTTTGTTTGATAAGCACGTGTGATTCACTTTGAAAAATGTTTTGTTTCAATACCAGCTTACTAGCAACGAACGTACGGGAAGGGTGCGTATCGAGGTCGCCATGCCGATTATGTGGTTCAATATTTTGGGTAAAAGTTGAATAAGTCTTACTTTTAATGTCCAGGATTTCAATTTATAATCGTGTATTCCCAATTCAGTATTTTAAAAGCGAATTAATATAGTTGATTTAATTTCTGCGAGCAAATGGAGATTTTCTAAAAACAGAGACCTCCACGCGGTGGCTGTAGGGATAACCCGCCGCCTCTCTGGTTAGCCATCTGGGATCGTAGTTTAATTTCCCACCGTACAGGCTCGCCTCTTTTCGGCTCAGTCAGGTCTGTTAAAGCCACATTCTTGAAAACGAACCTCGTTCTGTTTCCCCATTAAATTGTCCCGGAATAGTGAACATTCTGGGCCAGGTTAGTAACTATCCGCGGTTTTATTTTAAGCCGATTTTCTCTTGCTTTGCTTGTATATGCAACGCACTGCTTACGGGGTCTAGCGAGGCTCCGAGCATGGCGGCTCTCGTTCTTGCGTCGCCATTCCAGTGCGGAGGCTTCCGTCTCGGATGCTAGATTTTTTTGTCTATGTTAAAATTTACCCAACCAGACAGAAATTTTCTGCCGACGTGATTTCTTTTCACATATTTTCTTACGATATTTTAGTTCCTAGACTATACAACCATAACCGTAATTTCGCCTTTTTTATCTGCTTATCCAGCCTTTGAAGACTATATTTCTGCTGCCATACCTCGACTCTACCCCTGCCTGCTTACCCCACGCGCTGGGTTCCTTATTACGAATTTTTATAGGTAAGTGTTTATTCACACTTATTTAGAATATAATTGTTATAGTAATCATAAACTATACTTGCTTATGTTTGTATATAGCGAGACTTTTTTATTTGTGTTCCATTTCCATCAGATTGAGATTCGTAGAGGTCAATAGCACACCGTCGACACAGTTGAGCTTGCTATCAATGTAGCCGATTACGGTATCGACTTCCCTGGTACGGGTTCTGTTATTGTGACATTCTCGTATTGGCTGAATAAATGTATTAAAGTAAAACTAAACTTTCAATATAGCACATCACTAGAAAATGCTAGTTGATTACATTATTTAACACCGAGTCATTGTAACGAAATTACTAGCAAACACTAGTCTCATGCTAAAAAGACCTTCGCTTCACTTCCAAACAAAACAAAGCTTGCCAAAACGGTCGTGAGGTTTGCTTGACTTTATTTTTTAAATAGTGGACGCGGGTTTACGGTGCGAAAATACTTAAACGGCTATTAACAATTCTATAACTAGGGAAGTGTTGAAATGGCTAAGTATGTTTAATCGGTTTAATTTAACCAGTTTGCATTAGTCTAAATTATTAATTGGGTAAAATTTGTATATTTAGTAATTTAATGGTTGATGTTAAAACATGTATACCTTAACTAAAGTGTGATTAAGTATAGAATACATTTAAGATATTCAATTGCAGTGATGTTCTGTAAAACAATCCGAAGCCTTCCAAAGATACCTCGCGGCTAAGGGTTCTTTGGTATTTTGTTACGGCCGCCATTTCCTCCTCGGTCGGCAAGAATTCGCAGTAAAACACCCTTTATTATTCCCTAGAATAAAGACGCCTTGTTGCATCGATTTAATGAGTTTATTTAATCTTTAGAGTAGAATTTTAAATGAGAAGGTAAAAGTCAATTTCCCCTTCTCCTGAAAAGCATACGCTCGTGGTAGATTGTCGAGTACCATTGCGTGAACTGGGTCCGCGCGCTGTGGGTGTGCGCTTTGGGCGAGTCGGGCATTTTGCAGTCGAGGCAGTGATCCCGGCACCATTTCCCCGTCAGCAGGAGCCGAAAGCAGATCTCCCGTAGTCAGCTGGTTGCCTGCTGCTGCCTGTCACACATTTGCGTATTCGCTTCCTCCTCCCGCACCATCCGCCCAGCCCGAAAAGAAACCCTCCGTCACAGATGAGGTCGTAGAAAAAGAACCAAGTGAAGGAAATTTCGTCCAATAATGTAAAAATAATAACCCCGTTTACAATGTCGATCCGAAGCAAATTCCCCCTACCGTGCGATGTCGTGTACTGAGTGCAATGAGGTCCTCAGTCGTCACAAATCTATAAACATGTCTACTGTTGTGCAAATCGCTGCGATGGGCGGTGTAATGAAGAACATTTAAACATCATGCTGGGTTGGATATTTTCACCAAGGAATTTTATAGGCTGAAATGGTCCAATGTGGATATTTTTATATATGAACTTATTCAAATATGTTTGAGAATTCACTATCGAATCCCTATGAAATGAAAGTAGGAGTAGACAAATAAGTAGAAAAACCGTGTACCGATCAACTAGGCTGTTAATCACAACCCATAATTACAGTATTAAACATTGTGTATAAAAGTATATTATTTAAACGCAAATGTTCTAAGCTTTAATAATTTAGTTTATTAAACGAAATAATAAATGTAAATTGAAGAAACCTTTTATGGTAAAATCAAACATGAACTGTTTTGTTGCCTTTTTTCTTTGGTTTTAATCTCTTGCATTAGTATACAATTCCACTTCAAAAAGGTAGTTTGTTGTGAAGGTCAACAACAAGAGCCCTCTAATTTTACATTTACTGTTTTACAGTTGTAGAGGGCACTATACATGTTGGGGAATTAATGTAAGCCAATGAAATGTAAATGTTCACCAGCTCTTAGTTTAAACTTGGAATTGTTAGAAATTGCTGAGATGCTACTCAATTTTTGCACCATAAAACAGTGCTGTGAACTGTTTAACATTAACATTAACTACAGGTATTTTTTAATATCTCCTTTTTTATATCCATATTTAAACTGCAGCATGTGCCTGTACTTACTGGAGTCAAATCTGGCCAGAAGTTCTCTGGGTGGGCTGAATGTTTTTTAAGGTCCATCCTTTTCATATTATCTGAAAATTATTCATCAATGCATTGTGAACTGCATCCAGTTATAAGTGTCCTCCTTTAAGAGGGATACCTGAGAGAACAACATCTCCATGTCTTCATTGGACATTGGTGAGGTCTGTAGCTTTAACTGCATGAAGCCATAGTTTGTTTTGGGACTCAGCCACTGGTTGAGCATATCCATTGATTCATGCAGCAGCATTTCATAATTGATAATGCTCTGTTAGGTGAACTCAGTTTTTTGTGTTTTTACTCTGTTCACCCAGCAGATTAGTTTTTCTGACTTTTCTGTGCAGATGTACTGGCAAAATCCTCAACATTGAAAGACAAGTGCTTGGGTCTGATGATGATACCAGTTTTTAAGTCCTAGTTTACTGGTTGAAAAATCTTAAGAACACAATTTAAATTATACTTAGAATAAATCCACACATCAATAACCTTTGAACAGATTTAACATTAAATATATTCAAATATAATTAAATTAAACTTTACTTGTAACTTTAAAGCTATGGTAATCTAGGCAGTTTTAAGTACCTGTACGCTGAAAATCATATTTTTAAAGTCTCGTATTCTGTCAAACTTTCATCTGAAATGATTAGTTTCCGATTTCCAGATAGAACTGATGTCACCGCATTCCTAATTTTAATAAATCTCTGATTTGTTCAAGACACCAGAAGTGATAATGTGGTTCATGTATAGACTGCCATCTTCTCCTCTTTAGTTTATCCGCCCTAGATATTGGGATGCCTATTACGTTTATTTTTCAGGCTGCCAGCCACCATGCTTTACTGTACATTAAATTTAAAATAAATTGCCAAATACATTTATGGATTAAAGGCAGGCTTTTCTTTCTCACTGTAAAGTTTTATTTGCTGCAAACATTTCATTGAAGATTCTTTCACACATTATCTGCAGTGGAAGAGATTTGTTCGATTGGTTTCAATGCTGCAAAGTGAATTTATTTCAAACCAAATGGTTATGCAAGTAATAGACTACCATATAAACAATCATGTCAATTCAGTGTATAACCGTGTTTTTATATAAGCCTAATATTAGCTGAAATTTTAGCGTTTATTTTCTTTATACTAGTGTCTGAGTATGTATGTATCATTTTCCTTGAAATGTTACAATTCGTGGTGTAATTTTTCACTTGTAATTATGACTTGGAGACTTTAGTTAAACTACTATTTGCGATGTTTCGGAGTACACCCAAATTTATTTTAATTAAGGTGATCTGATGATAGTCATTTATTTTTGTTAGAAATCATGTGTGGTGTCTCTTCATTTTTTATTTGACCGATATAATTTTTTTTAAAATCTCTAGGTTAACAAGACTTTGAAAGATGAATGGAGAAATGGAAACCTCTGCTAAAGATCAAGGTAAGAGATCATGAAAAAAACTAAAGTGTTAATGCTTAGCCTTGAATAAGAGATGCGTAACGTGTTTTGCGGTATCTCCCTTGCTTCGGTGTATTTCTGGCTTAATTGACTTTCTGTGTTAGCTTGAGATGCAGACATTTACATTTTTTGCCTTTATTACTAGCTACAAAAGTTCAGTACTTGCTCTGTGTTTTTTATATAATTTTTCTTAACTGTTTAGGTGTTGCGCTTTTTGAAAATGCATTGATATGGACATAAAACTCTTTATGAATAACTCAATTCAACAAGCATGGATGGGGAGGTACAAAAGTTGTTTAAAAGCAGGTTGTTGATAACACCTGGAAACCTGCCACTGATATATAGTTGCTAATAGGAACTAGTATTTAAAATCGGTCAAAGTTGTAATGCTCATGTACAGTGTTACTAGTACAATGGTACAATTATGCTTATGTATGTTCTGTGGGTGTGACACTTATAGTTATCTAGCTGCAGAAGAAAGCTATAGGTTTAACAAGCCATCCTATAATTGCAGAGGTAGCTGGGGATTCTAGTTTACTCAATTTTGTTTCAACAGGCAAGTTTTTTTTAGGATTTCTTCAGGATTTTTTATAACCTCTAAACAATTCTTAAATATAGCTCAGTGTTTCTGCTAGAAAACCGGTCACCACGCAATGTCCAGTACGCATCCACATATTCATGATTACTCTACATGTAATCTGTTCCTAGTTGTGTGTTTAATTGAAAACAAAATCTTTAAATCATTAGATTTTTTTTTAACGTCCAACTCTGAAAACTAAAATTAGATCCTTAAAACACTTAGTATTTAAGAGTAAAACTAAAGGGAAAACCGCACTTAAAACACATGTGCAGTTATGTTGATTGTTCTAGCTTAAAAATAACAATGCAACATAAAATAAAAGTGTGGGCCCCCTTACTAAAATCGAAACACGTGGTTTAAGGTGTTCTTGTCGCGCAGTATGAAAAACATGTTGGTGTGCTGCTTAGTAAAAAACTGTCATTAAGTAGGAAGTGAGCCACTCTTTACTTTTTTGCAGCCTGTCAAACTGGCTTGAGGCTTTTGCCTTTTCAAACAGTCTCTGACTGGCATTTATGGTTAACGAAACTGTCGCAGCTTTACAGTATTGTTAAAAACAAAAACAAAGAATGGTACAGTTTTCAGTGTGAAGTTTTTGAGTCAAAATAGTTTTTTAGTAGCATTACAACCTATTCTGTGCCATACAGTTTTTGCGTAGATCCACCTATTTTCCCTCAGTTGGTCACTTGAGAAGGTTAAATAATTTGATTAATGTAATGACGTTTATTTAAGGGAGGTAAAGCTTTGAGGGGGGTGAGCCTTTCTTCCTTACATGGAATTGGGGGTGTACTCAAGCCAGCAACAGTGAAAAGGCTGATGCAATTCGTCCTGATATATTTTTGGATCTTTAGCATGGTGGTATGGGATTTCAAGCATGGCAGCCCGCCATGGCTATTTAATGGTGAGGCAAACACTGTAGGGTCGTCTTAGGTTGGCTATGCTGGAAAGGACAGATGCCCCGCTCACATTTCTAATGAATGTCAGGGAATGAGAGTATAGTGATTGGCAGATTAGATGTTTGTGGAAGTTGATAATTTATCAAAAAATTATAATAATATACCTCGGTGTTCATTGAGTATACAATTATTTAATTTGAAGTTTCAGTTTGATTCCCGTATCCATTTCTTTTTGTCTCTAAATCAAAACCATACAGAGTATTTTTTTTAAAACCCTTAAGTAAAATCATATATTAATAAAAAGAAAATAGATGGTCCATACAAACTTAATACATGCCATGACATCTTATATTCACAAAAAAATATTTTAAAAAGTAAAACAAAACTGAACTGAAATCTCCAAAACTACACACCCTTAATAGACAAGAAATGTAAAACATGACCCAAGAGTGTCTGGGTTAACAGCCAGCGTAATGTTCAAAATGTCTTTAAACATACCAATTTAATGCATTGTATTGTGTATCGTAAATTACACACTGTAACGACCCCCGAGGACCAGGAGCGAGTATCACTGATTTATGCTAATAAGCAGGTACACTTCAAAAACTGAAGCGAAATGTTAAAGAATTAACAGATGTTCTTTTCAAATTTAAATCAATTTCTATGTATAGTCCAGGCCGTAATGTAAAAACAAGAGTATGTGCCTCTCGATTGGTGAAACTCGCTTTGAAAACTAGCTATGAAGGTAACGTTTTTGAATTGTCAGACAGCCAGTTAACATTTTATTTCAGAAGCCAGTCACTTTTGAAACACCATGATTTTGTCATTTGGAAGTACTTATTTCAAATACTTTAATGTAATTTATATATTATTTGCAACGGAAAAGTAATTAATGAAGCCTGTCGAAGTTACCCTGTTGTGGTCAGTGTTGAGTTTGTGTTTGCTTGTACTGGGCTTTAGCATGGGACAAGGATGACCTGCTGAAGTTGCTCGATGGAATGAGGGTAAACCTCCCACAGAATGATCTCAGCAAGTACAAGACGGCAGAGTCTCACCTGGACTGGGAGAAAGTAGCCTTCAATCACTACTCTGCAGAGATGTGCAAGCAAAAATGGCTGGAGGTTTCACGTGAGGTGAGAATCTGTTTTTCAGCTTCATTGAGGGGGGGTCATGATACTACAGATATTACAGTACATATGTGTAGCACATAATATAATTGTAAATTACAGTATGCAGGCTTTCACTGAGATATATTTTAAAAATCAATATACCGGGGGCTTGAAATTTGGTTCGCAATTGTGCAAATAGTGCATCGTTTTTGTTAATCTCGGACATAAACTTTCTTGTACATAAGCCTTAAATAAAACCAGATGTAGTGGTTTTGCCAAATGTCCCCTCAGTTTTAAATTCAGCGTTGATTTGCTACAGTTGTTCTGTTTCTTATTGTTTATGTTTTGGTGTCTGACTAATTTAGGTACGCAAATTCCGTACTCTGTCTGAGCTGATTGTTGATGCACAAGACTTCATCAAGAATCCCTACAAAGGAAAGAATCTGAAGGTACATGTGTTATTCAAACATTCAGGTCTATCCTTGGTTCAAACCACTCCCATTTATCCAGCTTTTGTGTCGAAGAATACAAATGCTTTATAAAGTCTGTTTTATTAAAAAAAATTTTCTCCTGGCTCCACTAAACAGAAGCATCCCGATTTCCCGAAAAAGCCTCTGACGCCATATTTCCGTTTCTTCATGGAGAAGAGGGCAAAGTATGCCAAACTACACCCTGAAATGAGCAATCTTGACCTGACAAAAATCCTCTCGAAGAAGTACAGAGAGCTGCCAGATCGCAAGAAGGTGAGTGGGGACCATGATTAAAAATCTTTTTTTTTAATTATCATTTAAAAAATCGCCAAAAACAAATGACAATTTTTTATGGTTGTGCACTACAGGCCACATGCACCTGTTGGGGGTCCCTTCAATCTACCAGCCAAATTTTTGTATATTGTTCTCATCCTGGTGATTGAAAATATGATTCAGTCCTCTGCTGCCCTCAGCAGGTCGATGTGAACAAGCAAACTCTGACAATGCTACCTGCACGTCTGTTGTTTTGCTATGTGGATCTTTATATTACTATGTTGTATTTAATTTGTGAATATCTGAATGTGCTCAAGGCAGACTTTGTTATATGTGTTGTCCGTTTCTTTGAAAATAGGCAAAATACATGCAAGACTTTCAGAGGGAGAAGGAAGTGTTTGAACATAACATGGGACGATTCAGGTAAAGTGGTCATAAAACTGAGCTCAAAAAGTGGCATGTGGCGAAGCTCTTTATTTATACAAAGAAACCAACCCCAAGGACTCTTTCAATGAGGCCCTGTGTACAAAAATAAATTTAGATTCAGTTCAATAATAAACATGTAAAAAAAGTACTTGAATAATAAAAATTTAATGAAGACGTAATAATTAGAAATGAGAGCAGGAATGGAAAAGGAAAAGTGGAAACTTCAACAATAATTACCTCATTTAACACTGACTTGAATTGGCCTTACATTATTAAGGAGTCCAGCTTTAAGATTGTATTATCATTCCAACTATAAGGAGCATTGTACCTAAAAGCAGTTTTTCTTAGTCAAAAGAGCCACCTGAAGAACTTTCTGTAAAAGCTTATAAAAATAGTTTATTTGTTTATAAAAACAAAAGCCAGTTCTCCTCTTTTCTCATGGCGAGGGCGGGCCAGCCTAATTTTTTATATAAAATACAATGATGAGTGCCATATTTGTCACCAGTGATGACAAATATGTCATATATGTGGCAAGCGGTGTCTAAGGGTTTTAAAGTGACAGCTTCTGCACGAAACATCTCCATTAAGGACTGGCAGGACTGTGGCCTGGGCAATCCTCTTTCTGCTGTCTAATAAGAAACAGTACCCATTTCTATATATGTCCTACCATTAATGTATTTGCTAGTTTGTCAATGTTGGGGGTAAAAGTACATTTTTATCTAATCAAATGCCTAGGTATTTATAGTATGAGACTTACTCAATAATGGCACCATTTAGGGTACACTGCTGCAGGTCTGGAGAATAACAGATAAATTAAGTAAATTACAGTGTCCTCTGCATACAGATTGATTACAATAAGATTACAATTCTACATAGAATTGTTATATTTCTCCACTAACTTAATGAACGGAAGCTATATACATATTATCAACCCACATAATCTCATTTGTAAAGCGCAAATAAGTCACTCGCCTTAATAAAACCCTTCAAATACCGCTTTAATAAAATGGCAATTGGCCAACTGCAGTTTGAAAATGCTTGTCTTTTTAGGCTTATGAGGTCTGTTCTGTTCATGCCTGTCTAGGGAGGAACACCCTGACCTGATGGTGAACATGAAGAACATGAAACGCTCCGACGTGCCCGAGAAGCCCAAAACGCCCCAGCAGCTGTGGTATAACCATGAGAAGAAGGCAGTCCTCAAAGCCCAGCCAGATGTAAGTGATGGTCATTCATCTGTATCTACTGAGTTCTGCTCAATAGAGCATTAGGGGTTCATTCTTTATTACTTCATGCAATAGCTTTCGTTTAATAATCGCATTGTATAATTTCTGCTCTGCTGATGTGTTATTATGTGCGCAAACTCAGATTCATACGAATTATTATATTCATACTATCATTAAATTAACTATTGGCTGTTGTCACCAGGCAACCACTAAGGACATCAAGGAGAGCTTGGGGAAGCAGTGGACACAGTTGTCAGACAAGAAGAGACTGAAATGGATTAACAAATCTCTGGAGCAGAAGAAACAATACGAGGTAGCCATGTGTTTGCGGCGCTAGTGCAGGATTTCAGCATGCTGGAAGACTGACTGGAAGATATGCTTCCTTTACGAGCTATGACCCTCTTTTGTCCATTCAATAGGAAACAATGCGCGAGTTCATCCAGCAGCATCCAGAGCTCAACATGTCCCGAGACGACATCAACAAGTCCACCTTAACAAAGGCAGAGCGGCAGCTGAAGGACAAGTTTGATGGCAGACCCACCAAACCCCCACCGTAAGTTATCTGGAACTTCTCTGCCGTTTTCTGCTAGCTGAATGTATGTCTGCCTGTACTTTTGTGACGGTGATTGGCACGCATCTGTGCTCGTTTTAAAAATACTGTATCCGGGGTTTACCAAAACCAGTGGAGGAATTCAGTGGTCTTCCTTCTGTTTCTGCAGGAACGGCTACTCCATGTTCTGTGCAGAGCTCATGACCAACATGAAGGATGTGCCGAGCACGGAACGCATGGTAATGTGCAGCCAGCAGTGGAAGCTCTTGAAGCAGAATGAGAAGGACGGTTATCAGAAACGCTGTGAGCAGGTTTGTGCACATGGCAAACTTTTTACGCACCCATTTTAAGATAATGTGCCAACATTTCTCTCTAGTTTGTGACTCTGCAATGTTCCTGTAGTGCCAATCATGTATATACTATACAATATCTAAAGGTTTTTCTCATTTAACTTTACATTTTTTGTGTTTCAGAAAAAGAAAGAATATGAAATTGAGATGAACCGATTTTTGTGTGTAAGTCGCCCCCCCCCCCCTTCCCCATTTGGTATTACAGAAGTGCTTAGGGACACTTTTCCTTACTAAAGAGATGTGTGCTTGATCAGTATTTCTGTGTGTGCTGTCTAGAGTATCTCTGAAGAAGAGCAGCAACGTGTTCTGGGTGAGGATAAGATGCTGGGTTTCAACAAGAAAGGCGCCAACAATGCCTCTGCCAAGAAGAACTCAAAAACAAAGGTGAGAGGGGACTAGAATTGAACTTCTTGTTCCACTGACATCAGTTGTTATCCCCTGCAAGACTGTGGCTGCTTTCACTTAATTTGAACAGCACAGAATAGCTGAGGGGGCCAGTCTGCCAATTGCATGTGTTTGTTTTAGTGAACTTTGTACGGTATCCCTGCAGAAAATCTTTTTGTGAAATTTGCTCTCGATAGCCGTTAAGGAGCTGTTAAGAAGTCATTGTTTGTCAAGGCTAAACTTACAGCTCAGTATGTCTGAGAAGGCGTTACAGGACAAGGGGTATGATAAGCGGACAAATGACAACAAAATTATTGAAATAGCTTTGGGAGAGGGAAGAGATTAGCCGCTCCGGAAGACATGGAAACGTGTCCTCAGTAATTTATAACCAAAATACTGTCGCGATGGAAGGCTTGATGACGTGTTCTGGAAAGAAACGAAAGTACAAAGACAGAGAAGTGAATTTGGATGTTCATATGAACAATATTCCACTTTCCTGGTTTGTTTCTGAATTTTCCCTTCATCTCTGTCGACGGCTGCGTTTGTGTGCAGAATGGCTCGGAGAAGCCAAAGCGTCCCATCTCTGCCATGTTCATCTTCTCGGAGGAGAAGCGGCCCAAGCTGCAGCAGGAGCGGGTGGACTTGTCGGAGAGCGAGTTGACTCGCACGTTGGCTCGCATGTGGAACGAGCTGTCCGAGAAGAAGAAGGTGAAGTGCATGTTTGTACAATTGAGTATTACGTCAGAATAGTTCAATGCTACTGATTTCCGAAGATTTGATATTGAGTCTTTCATTGTTGCCCCAGAAAATGCCATTAAACATCCGATTGATCTCAGTTGCCAAGGAGAGTGAACGTAAATTAAAACTCCATTTGTGATGGTGTGTTGTTAAAGGTGTGTTTAGTAATGTAAGCCAAATAGAGACCAGAGACTGAGCCTTATTAAACAGACCAGTTATAACCAGTTATGCTCTGTCCCTAAACCGTGCAGGAGAAGTACAAGCGCCTGGAGGCGGCTCTGAAGGCAGAGTCGGAGAAGAAGGTCCAGGAGGAACGCAGCCGGCTGCCCGAGTCGCCCAAGACGGCTCAAGATATCTGGCAGCTTAGTGTAATTGGGGATTACCTGGCCAGGTTCAGGGTATGTACACTGCCAACAGTTAAAGCAAAACAAATTGCTTGGATAAACTGTTTTCTGTTAATGTTTCCAGTTAGCAGATATGGTTACAACAGTCAATTTGTATCAATTGCAAGTAACCATAATGTCGAGCTAATGTTTTTGTAATTTTCACGGTATAAAGTTACGCACCTATACTCTCATATACTTTTGACTTTTCATGTCTTGTAATACATGTGTTGTCTGTTTTCCTTATCTACCGCTGCCGTAACACGTGTCTCCCCCACTCAGAATGACCGGACGAAAGCTCAGAAGGCCATGGAAGCAGCCTGGAACACGATGGAGAAGAAAGAGAAGCTCATGTGGATTAAAAAGGCTGCCGAAGACCAAAAGAGATACGAGGTAAAAAGCAGACCCTTTAGTTAAAGGCTCGGAGGGAGTTTTATCTGCGTAAATATGACCTGACGACCGTGTAACCTCACCTCTTCACAGAGGGAGCTAAGTGAGATGCGCTCACCAGCTGCCGTGGTCACCTCGGGGAAGAAAATGAAGTTTGAGGGCGAGCCGAAGAAACCTCCATCGTGAGTATCTCAGTCGGTAGTTTGGTTGCAAAGACGTTTGTATTATTCACTTGTTTACACGCGGCTGCAGTTAGACAATTGTTTATAAATTTGCTGTTAAGTTAAGCTTAAAAGTCAGTGAAATGTTTCAGTACCTCCTAGGAAACCTCTCAGTTATTGTATTTTCCACTTGTTTTAGTGTCTTTGAGATGTTTGCATTGCCAGCAGTTCTAATCAATACGAATACGAAACAATGCTTAGCAGCAATTTGAATCAGTATTGCTAACTTATGGTACTTTTTACATTATTGTTATGTAATTGTTTTTTTATTTTTTTACATTTTAAAAATCAGATTATTTATTAAATTCTATACATCACTGTTGCCAAGTACTGTATCGTGTTCATGAAACAACGTCATATGGACATTGCAAAAACAATATATTTGATTAACCGTGACGATTATCACTATCACAATATTAAGTAAATAAAAATCTGATATATATTTTTGTCAGTAAGGCAGCCCTGCCTCTAACCCTGTGCCCCATCTCAGCAATGGCTACCAGAAGTTTTCTCAAGAGCTGCTGTCTGGCGGGGAGCTGAACCACTTGCCAATGAAGGAGCGTATGGGTGAGATCGGGGGGCGCTGGCAAAGGCTGCCTCAACGAGAGAAGGACCGCTACAAGAAGATGGCTGAAGAGAAGCAGAAACAGTACAAAGTGCAACTGGAGCACTGGCTCAAGGTAAGGCGGTCCTTGACAACCGTTTCAGCATCAAGCTTCGAATTAAAGTTTAGTCTCAAAGCCTTCAGACAATGTTTTTGTCTTTTGTATTGCAGAACTTGTCATCGCAGGAGAGGGCCACATATACAGAATATAATTCAAATGTAAGTAGGCGCGAAAGTGTAATGAGATGTACGTTGTATTATTTCATTCGTTATTTTCAAGTAAAACCTGTTTTTTTTCCTCTTCAGAAACGTAAAAGTACAGCTAAACCGGGTGGGACAAATGCCAAAGTGAAGGCGGCAGCCGTGGTGAAATCGGTAAGTTGGAGATGACTATTGTGCTCATGCGTATCGGCTGGTGGCGGAAGGACACGCCTTTCTAGCCACCTGTCAGTTATACACTGTGGTTTACTTGGCCTGCACGAGAAGTGTTCCCTCCCTAATTATATTCACACGCAATAAGTCACTCTGCAAAAGAGTGTCTGCTAAATTCATTTAAAATGTAACGTAACTGTCCAAACCCAAAGACGGGTTGCACTCCTGCCAAACTGTACCCATTTATACATCCCGATGTCTCAGAAGCAGTGTTGGCTGATTATAAAATTGTTTGTGAGGTTAGGTCGTCTCAACCACATATAAATAATGAAATGTGATGCTTGCGTCTACCCCCCCAGGACTCGGAGGAGTACGATGATGAGGAAGAAGACGAGAAGGAGGTTTCATCTGATGACTCGTCAAGTGAAGAGGACAGTGATGAGGAAGATGAGGAGGATGACGATGACGAAGAGGAGGTAAAGGGGGCTGATTATTCTGAATTCCTTAATGATATTTAACCCTGTACGGTTGACATGCATTTACTGTTTACACGAGGCCAAGTGGTTTCATGTTTTAGGAAATATATTGCTGGTATGTGCCCTGTACCCCACATATAGCACGTTGAAATGCATAGGAAAGGAATTAAAAGTATTACAGTCGATGTGAATTATTTTGTAAAAGATTTCTTCATAATAGATATAATAATATGGCTCTTTCATGGTTGCCCTGCAGAACGAGGAGGAAGATGAGGATGACGAGGAAGCAGACGACAAGGAGAACAAGTCTGGAAGCAGCAGCAGCGGCTCCAGCTCCGAGGACTCCTCTGACTCTGACTCAGACTGAGCCACTGAGTGACTGAGCAGCGCTAGGCTGAGCCAAGGGTCCAGGAGCACCCAACCGCCATGCACTCGCCTGTCTGGCCGACATAAGAGTCTCCCTGCCTGTCTCCGTCTAATTTACTGTACAGCCATCTATTACCATTCTTACTCTCTCTCCCCTTTCTGTCACTCTCTGTCCTCTCTCTCCACCACAGTTTATCTCATCCGCAGAGAAAAAGACCGCTAAAAGAGAGCATAACACAAAGAGACCCCGGGCCATTTTCTCTCTCTCAGAATAAGGACCTCTTGGTCTCAATAGCCTCAGTAATGATGTCACAGGACTGGAGTCACCCTCTGGAGTTTTTTTAAAAACTTGCAGACTTCCTTGAGATTTTCTGCAGGTCGTGGAAGTGGGCTCTCTATCACTTACTGAATTTTTTTTTCTTCCTCCTTACATCTCAGTTTCAAGGATCTGAGGGGAAAAAAGAGTATGATCTAATTAGAGACCCCAGGATATGGGGGACTAACAGAATGTACTCCCCCGGCACCTATATTTCAGCCTGGAGTCATTTTCCAGTTTTGCGTTTTGTTTCACTAGGCCTTTCTGACGTTATAAGGTCTAAAGTAAAGGAACGTTTATTTTAGAGTATCGTTCAGGATGGTATCGGGGACCAAGTACCTGCACTCTGACAATATTGTGTTTATTAACTTCATTAGCATGGATGTAATTTTTAATGACGTGGTATTTTCAGGAAGAATGAAGCCATTTTGAGCGCACTGTTGATTGGAATGCCAGACAAATGGTGCCTTTTTTGTCGCTGGGTCTCGCTTTTAAGCAGTTGTTTGAAGGGATCGTTTCTGTTTGTGTCTGTATTATGTCGACTTTCGCAGAGTTAATTGTTGGGGTACGGAAATGCTCATTAATGAATTCTTATAACGGAAAAGCACCAACCCAATGGAAATAGCTTCCCCCCCACTGTTTTCCTCATTGTTTTTAGTTTCATATGAATGTTGACTGTGAAGATTTGCAGTTAAAATTGATAGGTTGGCCTGTTTAACGGTTAAAAAATTTTCATTGGTGTGCACACATGTTGCTGTTAAATGTTGCTAGCGGCATTCCTCGATTTAAATAAGACATTGTTCATCAGCTGAGGAGCTGGGAACTGGCCCTGATACAACTGAATTAGTCCTGATTACTTCTGTTAACCACTATTATAAGATATTTTGTATTTTATTGCAAACTCTGGGTATTTATTATTTGTATTTTAACTATGAATAATTTGACCCCCAAAGTTTCCAAAAATGGAGTGCACTTAAACTATATTCTTTTTTTATTTTTAAGGAAATTCTGAGTCATTGTTGGGAAGCATTTCACATGACAATGCAAACTGTGTTCGCATTGAACTCATGCACATGTGAATTTAGAAAAATCTGCTTTTATACAATGCAATGCAGGAATTCAGAGTTTGTTAAAGCTGAACCAGCACACACATTAAGAGAATCAATAATTCAGATTTCACCAGCCATAAACATCAGATCCCTCCATAGTTCACCATCTCTTACTAGTGAGACTGAAGACTAGTAAAAGAACGTCGTCCTCAGCACAGTTCAAATGTGGCCCATTGGATGGAAGTGGTGTGTACCACGACTAGCGAGTATACCTACCTCCCTAGGCTTAATGGACGGGGCTGTATGTCAGCAGGTGTTATTTTTTGACTCGACAGTTAATACCCCAGAAATATTTCTCCCCTCGCTATTACTCCTTCAGCTGTGATTTCTCTTGGGGAATATAAATTTATTTGAGACAGAAAGGGCCATTCATTGGTGAAGCTGTGAAAGTCTTTATGAAAGACTTAGTAGCCGCTACAAATTTATATTTATATTTATAATTCTGGAGGGATTCACAAGGAAATAGAGGGTGGTGGTGTGGGGGACTAAGCTGCTTTGTTTTGAATTCGGTTTAATATTGTTGTACGGTATTTGTATATAATGCTCTTTGTAACAGGTGGATATTTGTTTTATTTGTTTCTTTTATTTAGTTAGTACACTCACTGGAAGTAGTAGATGCCAGTGAAGGTGGGGTTGCGTGGGAGGGGTGGGGGTTTCTGTACAGTTTGGCACGTTGGCTGCCCTTGGAGGGGATGAACGTTTTATTTTGTTATTTTTCTGTTTCGTTTGAATCGCCCTCTGTATTTTTTGTACAAATGATAAAACGTGAAAAAAAAAAAGCTTTGCAGATTTGTACGGCTGATAAATATGAAGCATTTCTGATGTTTTCTATAGCTGAAGGTGTTCTGTATTCCCTGCCGTTTACTATTTGGGCAAGTAAACTTTGTTTTTAACAAAGCCTGTATTGTTTTTTTTTTTTTTTTATAAAAATTTTTTCACTCCCATGACAACACATCATTTGAAGCTATCCGACAGATGAAAATGTGATTTTAGTGACGCGTGTTCTGAAAATGGCTCTCCTTTCTAGCACATCATTTAGGCTGTAATTTTTTTAGCCTTTTATTGAATCGGATATTTTTGTCTCTAACAATATTATTTTATGGAACATCCTGGCATTCACAAATTACAGGTTACAAAAAGCACTTTGATATTGTTGTCAAAATAACATCCAGTTGTTTAAAGGCATTATAACTGACCAATAATGCCTACTGACCTTTTCCCCCTTGAGCTAATTGCCCAAAAAATATTTTGCTTGTGCAAAGAATACTTGGGCTGGGGCCAAATCAAAACTTTGACAACCCCACATTTATAATCACATAAAAAAAAAAAAAGTATTTTCTTGTTCTTACAAGTATCTTATTTTTCTCCAAAAAAGAAGCGCCTATTAAACACAGATATTTTAAGTGCAATTATCAGGTTGCCAAAGGTAATTTGGGCCCAGCCAACACGTTTGATGTTACTCAGAGATATTTTATTTATGGAAGTTACTTTTATTTAAACAAATAAACGTTTGATATTTTAAAAAAAAGGCGATGACCAAAAGACAAACCTGGTCTCTAATAAAATCTCCAGACGTAGAACCTTAATAAAACAAAAATAATTTGGTCTAGTATGATAGAGAATGCCTCTTAAGCATGCTGGAAACTGTAGCAAACGGTCATTATAAAACGTTCCCTTAATTTGTTGGATACCTTAACAAGTTTGCCAAAATGGAGTGAATTTACATACGTTCGCAATTCCCATGCTGTTACTGTTCAAAGAAGAAATCATTTTCCTTTAAGAATCCCGGAGCAGTTACGGCACTGCTCTAGGATTCTTTCCACTTCGCTTGCTGTATTTTTGTTGGGCCTCACAGTGCTACACACCTTGATGGCTGGGTGCGTTGTGATCTAATCTATCTATTTAGGCACTACTGTAACAGCTCAATGTCATCAACGCTCAGACCCTCCGTCCCATTGCTGTTTTAGAGAGAGAAACAAGGGTGTTTAACAGGATGTACAATGTCTGAGAAGACATTTCACAACTGTGGGGGCTGTGAAAAGAGCTTGTGTGTACGTTGCCTGGGGCAACATACGATGCGTGCTCTGGAGGAACAAATTCTAGAAGTGTAGTCTGTGTTTTTGAGCCTGCAGTCCTTTCTCGAGGAGACCAGCGTCTGGTTACAAGGTTTCTGCTCTGGTCACAGGTGCATCTCCTCTCACTCCAGGCAGTCCATCTGCCAAGGATGACAAAAACGGCCGTAGACCTCCTGTCAAGGAGTTATCGACTGCACAATCAAAGGGACGCTCAGATCAATTGCCTCCTGGAAAACAAAGCACTGCCCCTCTGGTTCTTCATATAAAGAGTCGGAAGGTATCTGGGCCTGCTATATCCTTTCCCTCTAATAGCGTCGCTCTCACTCTGCCTGGAGAAGATCTGACAGGGGCAGGCCAGCGTCCTGCTGATAACACCACATTGAGACAGGAGAGTGTGGTTTCCATCCCTAATGCAACTCTAGTGCAGTTCTCCGTTGGAACTGGTCCATCGCCAAGAGCTTCTCTGGGCCCCTCCCTTCAGCCTACAGCTGTGAACTTGGCCTCTGAACTAATGTGTCTGGGGCCATTTCAGAGGATGACAACAAGTGCTCTCGCTTAATTTTGTTATAATAACCCAATATTTTATTTGTTGTGTGATAGAAAATATTTTTTATGACCTTTTGTAAAACTTGTAAAACTTTTTCAGTGTTTTCAATATTTTAATGTTTTGTGACGTGACATTTTATGTGCTGAAATATTTTAGTTTATACCTGGGCAGGGTTGGGAGGGTTACTTTTTTTAAAGTATGATGTTTCAGAATATTGATTACTCATTTTTGGAAATAATCTGAAGCCCATGTTTGACCTTAAAATTAGAGGAGCAGGGTAGTGAGTCTAGGGCATGCTCCCCATCAGTGAGTAAAATCACTTAAAAATGGTTAATCCTGGTCAATTCCGGGAGACAAAGTGATCAAGTTCGAACAAAACAAATTTGTATCTTGAAGAGTGTTAAGGTGCTTAAATGCTTTTCACACTTTTTAATCACAACGCATTTATCTCCCTCCCTTGCCAACCAGCAGTTAAAATTTACGGACACGTGACGATGACAAAGACTAATACAAGTAAGTCAGTCATACACTACATTGGTGGTTACTTGAACATTTGCAGTGACTGGTCTTCAGGTAAATTGAGTATAAAGCTGAGTTTCGCGGCAGTGTCATAAATTCGCACTAATTGATATGTGTTATAATAATAACTGATAATTGATGTTGCTCTTAATGTATGCATCAAGGGAACATACATGCGTTCAACAATTAAATAACAATTTAAAAACTAACTCCACAAAATGATATCGGTAAACAATGATAAAGATAACTACTGAATCAGTTGCACAATTAATTGCACAATTAATTATACTTTACTTTCATTACACTCATTTGAATAAAGTGGGAGCGATGCTCGGTTTTAATTTGGGGAATCTTAGATAGAATCTTAGATCTTAGCAACCCTGCAATTCAAGAAGTGTAGCCGTGTGCTTCACAAAATGATATGCAGCAATTGTTGAACAATCTATTATCTGTATAAATTAGATCCTCGGTTGTATGTAATACACAAAGTATTTTGTTAAAAGGGTTGAACCTATAAAAGGTTGACTGCAATTTTTGACGCAAAACATCTTGATTTTCTGAAGTCCCTCATCTGTCTTGAATAAAAGAGACGGATACTAAATTCCATGGAATTTTATTTTTTTTACCGTTATCAAAACTACCTTTCATATTACGTACCCAAATAGTTTTCATTATTAATACGGGGTGAGTGAAGATATTTAGTATTGCTTAAATTGATGTACTAACTAGTTAACAAACGTTTTCCGTAAGTTCTAGTTTGTTGTTGACTACGTTGTTATGGTGGATATGCCTGTAACTATGATTTTTTTTCTTGTATTCCTATTGCCGTAGTATGTATTTCGTGTTTGAATAGGCTAGTGTCTAATATTATCATCGAGTGAATCTCAGCTTCTTGCGTTTCTTAATAAATAGCCACTAAAGGTGGTATTTGAAGTGACTTCATAATCTACACTATACGACTGAAATCACAGTCCAATCCCTATCAAGAAAGCCGATACTAAACTAGTTTGGCTACACAATTGCGCCATGTAACCAAACTATTCTAAATACAACAAATCAGACATGTCTCCACCCAAACTGGCATCTAATTGGTGAAACATTTATAGCTTTCAATGCAATTGGTCAGTTACATGGCAATCAAACCATATTCTATCTACCATAGTAGGCTGTCCCTTTGCTTTGGGATTTATCTTTTTTTTTTTTTTTAAATTTGTATTGTGTATCCCCGTTTCATTTATCATTAGTTATGATTTTATTTACAACAAGCAACATTTGTAGGGCTCTTTTAACCAGTTGCTTGTTTCTAAGCATATTGAGCACGGTCGACGTTTGACAATTGATTAGTGTCGCCTGTGCTTGCTGCTGAAGAGAAAATGGCAGCTGATTCTTAAGTTAAGTAATTCTGATCATGTTTTGACAAAGCATATCATTTCAAGAAGTTGTTTAACGGTGCAGCGCGGTGTATTTTAGATACCTGCAATGTGCGATGTTTGGAAAAGGGTAGCCGCAAAAACGGGCAGCTGCTGACAAAGCAGCGGGCTATGCCCTGTGAACGTCTTCCCGGCCCGTTCAGCACTGGTAAGTGAAATGTGGGATAGTAACCAAAAGCGCTCCTTGAGACAAATGTATCCGATTTACTCAAGATCTTGGCACCCTTATTATTAACTGTAGCCCTGGGTACAATGTACCATAAAATATAATTGAAATATGAGTTTTACTCTCCCCTTTCAAAATGCTAGTATCTATCATTTTAAGAAATGACAAAAGGAACCAGCACTTCCTGATTGGTTTCAGATATTATTGGCAATTTGTTTTGTAGCATTATTTATTTATTTTTTGTCTATTTGAATTGCGTATTGGAAAGTAGATTAAATATGTAATTCATTATTTGTAATCGTGTATCTAGTGTGCAAGGGGCCCTGCACATTTACGACCTGTATCTGAGGGATATGTAGCTGGCTGATTGTTTATGGGTAAAAATAAATGTTTTAGATATTACAATTATAAACTTTGGGTTGGCTTTTGCTGTATAGAGGTTGGCCGCTCTCAATTGGTTGATTTGTGAGCTCAAGTATAGCATGAAATGTGGTGCTCGCAAATGTTTTATTGAAATGTGTTTTAGTGATTTAAAAAATTGCTTATTGATGCCTCTAATTTTGTCTACAGAGTGCTATTAACAAGACCAACGTAATTATTTGTCTATCATTCACCGCTTGAAAATAAGTGTATGCCACCGTACACTGCTGTAAGTAAAGTTTATAATACAAGTATCCATATGATTGTTGTTAACTCTGTCATTAGAAGTCTTTCCTGTCTCCCTCCTTGCCCAGTGCAGTTTCACTTCATGCTGGCTGTACTACGGCATGTAGACGGCAGTGCTTCCACCTTAAGATTTTTCAAATGAAAATGGAGGAAATGTCTCTGTCAGTGCTGGACAACTCCAAGCTGGAGGTGAGTTTTACTGCCTGACTGGCATACATTTGGGCTGACCATGTTTATTGTATAGCCATCATAAAGATAATTTTTAAATATATATATATATATATATATATAACCGTAATGCCCCGGTGCTTCCGAACTCGGGTCACCTGTGCCAAAGGCAGTGGAATGGGATTTACTGCATCACTAAAAGGCAAATGCTCCTTAGCGAGGCTCTAGGATGGCTACATTATACCATTGAGCTGCAAAGGAGAACGTAACGATTTATTCCTTACTTGGACAATAAACTATTATTTTGTGGTGTACCTAATGATAAGATGCTCAATTCAATTTAATCATGGAATTTTATTGTTGGCAAAAACGTTTTTTGTATTAAAATTAGCAAGAGGTAATGTTAACGCATTATACTGGAAAAGCTTTAATAGTTTATTGTACAGCCTGTGAAAGTATAACCTTGTATGCTTGCAGGCCATAGCTCATGACATCTACTCAGACCTGGTGGAGGATGCCTGCCTGGGCCTTTGTTTTGAAGTGCACCGGGCTGTCAAGCAAGGGTACTTCTTTCTGGATGATACCGACCAAGAAAGCATGAAGGACTTTGGTGAATATTTTCTCACTGACCATGCTTGGGGTCCTAGTTCAGTGGTTGTACTACAAACCTCAATTCTGAAAGAAGTCATCATCTTGTACTGTTCTCAATTGTATACAGCTCAAAAAAGATTTGCAAATCATCAATTAGATTATGCTTCTTTACATTTCATAAATAGTCCCAACTTTTTTCAGAATTTTGGTTTGTCGTTAAGAGAGAGAACAATAAAGAGGGATTTCAAACACTGTCCCAACTTTTTAGGAAGTGAGGTTTGTTGAACACTCTTATCACAGAAAACATTCCACTGTGCAACAGTGGCAAGAATGGCTCAGTTATGAGGTTTGATCGTATCATTTGGTTGCATTTCTTAAGACGTATCATCCCATGAGAATGCGTGAATATATTAGATTTCTGTGTCAAACTGCTTTATTGCCTCTGATTGAAGACACTTCTGTTTCTTGCCCATTGTCGCAGAAATAGTGGACCAGCCAGGGGTGGACATATTTGGGCAGGTATACAATCAGTGGAAGACCAAGGAGTGTGTCTGTCCGAACTGCAGCCGCAGCATTGCTGCATCGCGCTTTGCCCCACACTTGGAAAAGTGCTTGGGGATGGGGCGGAACAGCAGCCGCATTGCCAACCGCAGGTCAGCAAGGGTACAAAAGCTTATCATGCACGTTGCCCCTTTTCCCTACTCCCTGCCCCCCGTTGAGATGGCAGCAGGCCACGCTATGATTGTTGGGTGAAGATCGTCTTGGCATTCTCCAGCCGTTATTTGATGTTTTCTGTCTTTACATTCTCTAGTCTTGGTGTTGCGGTCAGGAATTCCGTGGACTGACCTGTCTCCACCAATGTTATTTATTTCTCTCTAATTTTGTTCTTTGGTCTCCACAGAATAGCCAACAGCAACAATCTGAACAAATCAGAAAGTGACCAGGAGGACAACGACGATCTCAATGATAATGACTGGTCGTATGGGTCTGAAAAAAAAGGTGCCTTTGTTTTCACAGGGAACTTAATCATGAAAATAAAGACCATCTTTTTTTATTTGTATATTAAATGCACTTGTAATGAATAATATGCTATATAAAGCATTTTATTCATCACAAGTTACTTGACCTTCTGTAAGGTGCAGATTTGGTTAACGTTGACAAACTTTCTTCTTTTTTTGTAGCCAAGAAGAGGAAGTCGGATAAGGTATTTTACTTATCAAATCTTCAGTTTTATCTTTGTTGCACCTCTTCAGGTGTTTTTTTGTTTTTTTGTTTTTTTGGCTATTCAGGTATTCAATTTACAGTCAAAACTAGTGAAATGTGTTTATCTAAGTTTATGTATACTGACTCTTGAGAACTGTTCCGCCTTTGGTTTCATCAATTCATGTTGTAATGCTTGCATTAAAAGGACTGTATGTAATAATCAAAATTAATCTAATCTAGTGGATTAGATTTTCTTTGTCATTAAATAATGGAGAACCCCCGTAATGGTTAAAGGTGAAGATGCAAATGGTGCATTACGTGTTAGCTTTTGTTTAGTTTTTTTTAACAAGATTGTTCTGATGATCCAGTTTTAGTGTAAATAAGTATGCACATATAATATGCATGAATTGATGTATCCCCAACTTTCCAAACAAATATGATTTAATAGAGTTGGTATTCTGTCTTTATTTTATTCCTTTTTTTTTTCAGAATCCAAATTCACCCAGAAGATCAAAATCATTAAAGCATAAAAATGGTGAGTATACTTATTAAGCAATGGTATTTTGAGGTGCACAGTCTCAAACCCAAATGGTAGATGTCTCCAATTATTAATTGTCTTTCAACATTTTTAATAGTTCGAAATACTCAACTTTTAAAATTCTAACTAAAGGAGAAACTCTGCCTATAACCTAAAATAATGCACAGACGGGTGACAAATTAAAGTAAAACCCAAAATGAAGTGTCTCGGTAAGGTTTTGGACTGCCACTAGCTGCCAGAACAGCTTCAATACACCTTAGCATGGATTCTACTATTCTCTGGAACTCTTGGTTGAGATCTGGTGACTGTGAAGGCCATAACATATGATGCACATATCCTTGTGCCCTGCGAATTGTCATCTTGGAAGAGACTACTTCCATCAGGATAGAAATGATTCACCCTTGGATAAAGGTATTCACTCAGAATAACTTTTTAATGATTTACAGTGACCACTTTCCTTTAAGGGGACAAGTGGACCAAAACCATGCCAGGAAAATGCCCCCTACAACAGCCTCTGGAACCCCTTTTAATTTCCTTTAATTTTTCACCCGTTTGTATAGCATTCAATTCCTAGGACTGTTAGGCAGTGGTAACACTTTAGATGGTCAACTTGGTAAATAAAGTTTTTTTTTTTTTTTTTTTTTTTTTTTTTGAGAAGGGAAGCAACCTGAGGAAGAGAATAGGTGCTGGTAAGAAAGGCCAGTCACCTTGTTAGTTGGGCAGCTATTATGTTCCATTAACAATATAAATGTATATGGCAGTATACTATACCTTTATTTTGTTAAGGTGCTAACTTACTTTGCTAATGTTTATACTTAGCTGTCCAATGGGTGAAGTTAATACTGTTCAGGCAGGTGTTTGCAATTCTGCCAGTGTTACAAGCAGGAAACCCCCCTTTTATTTTTTAATTTTTTTTAAAGGGGTTAATAAATGTCGTAAAAAAACTACTGTTTTATCATTGGTCTATTAAGATTGTAACCAGATGGTTGCTGGTTGTACCCTTGGGCAAGTTACTTAATCTGAATTGCTTCAGTAAAATATCCAGCTATATTAAATGGATGGATGTAGAAATTGTAAATTAAGTCGCTTTGGATAAAAGCGTGTGCTAAGCAACTAAAATATGTTGAATTCTGAGCATTTTAGTTTATCAGTAAACCATTTATAATACATTTTGTACATTGATTTTCATAAATCTTAAATGAAATGGAAAAAACAACCTTTAAAAACAAGAACAGAGAGAAGGGCTGGTCCTGAATTGAAATAGTCTGTGTACTATGGCAATATTTAGTAAACATATTTCACTGCCTATCTGTGTTTGGCTGTATATCTTCTTCATTGGGAGTTTTCCAATTTTTTTTTTGTATATTTATGCAATAGTTTACCTTTTTTTTTTATTTCTCTGAATGATGTTTTGGCTACATGTCTGAAAGGGAGTTGATTTGCATTTGTTTTTTAATAACATTTGTTTTTTGAATAACTTATTGTATTGTTATTATGAAACTAAAACCATCAAGTTGCACTGTTCTTTCAAATGACGGACAGTTACAGGTTAGTGGTAGTTTTAAGGGAACCTAAACGTACATTCTCGCTGTATTCTGTCTCCACCCAATGGGTATGGTTCTTGATATATTTTTATTTACATATGTTTTTAAAGCATATTTGTGAACATATTTGAGCATATTGTGATTAGTAAACACTAATCAAAGGGGATAAATATAAAAATTGGACCACTTGCAAGAAAGTCAATTTTATATTGCTCTCTTGTCAGATCAAAAGCGAGGTCCTTTATCTGCATGTTTTAGTGATGTATTATGTTTATTATACCAGTTATTCAGACAGCTACGTAGTAGTGAAGTATAATTCTTAAGTTTATTTGTATGAGTAGCTCCAGAATTGTCATGGGTTTTGACTTCAGATGAAAGTTGTATCAGTTCATATTAGTTTAATTCAGTTTTTCTTAAGGTATAAAAGAATGAATGTATGCATTTGGAGGATGCATTGCATTATTCAGTCCTGCATGGCTAATTTTAAGAGAAGCAGTGCTGTTGTGGTTACAGTGCTAGGGGCAAGGTGTAAATAAAGGGCAGCCTGATCACGGAATCCAATCAATTAAGCCAATGCTCATTGTCAAATCAGCCTTAACGGTCTTGCTGAAGATGTAATGTAAGCTTCAATTATTGATTTCTAAAAATGACTGGAAATTGGAATCATAAGGTTACAAACTGTTTGTTTAACCTAATAGTTAACATGAAATCGGTGGCACCCAGCTATATATTTTTCAACAGCAGGATATGACACGGTGTCTTTAGATGGCAACTGTATTTAAAATATGGAATGTTTAAAAATCATTGATAAGATTAGATTTCTCTATTGGCATAGTTATAACTACACTCCTTGGTATAACCTCTTTTGCTTTCATAAGAATAATCCTCAAATTCTTATTAGGGCAACTCTTGGTCACAAACATGCATTGGCATCCAAATGGCGCTGTACAGGTCATAACTGGGAGGGGGTAGCAAGACGATGCGTGGGTAAAAAGTGGGTTGGCTATTACTTGTCCCTGTTTATAATGAATAGAGGATATTGAATGCTTTCGTGGTAGTGGAAGAGTGTCTGGTGTGTTGAATGTTGATTGTTTCGGTTGTTTCAGCTGTGTTGGGCTCCAAGCGCCACATGGAGGATCGGGAAAGTCCCTCTATGCTGTCAAGAGACAAGGCCTTTCCTCAGTGATGGGGTAGAGGAATCCCCAGGAAGTTCAATGTTGTTTCTCCTCCTTTACTTGCTGTACACGACTGACGGTTGGGGGGGGGGGGCTATTTTATTTCAGTGTAATGTGACTGATCAGTCTTTGTTTTTTTGTTTTTGTTTTTTTTTCTCCTTTCTTTGCTTTCTTCCACGTGGTTGTGAATTCACCCTTTATGGATTCTTAAATAATACCAGGGACTTGGAGTGCACAATTAACTTTGGTCTGGACTGGTAAAGGTAGGAAATGGTGGGGAGAAACTGTATAGGCTTAGTGAGAGGCAGAAGAAGCCAAGCACAGAGCCACTTGCAGTAGAAATGCTGCAGTTTAGCAGTGCACGCAACTATCTTTATTTTACTCAACTTTTAGATTCTTACTTGTATACAGCATATTATTTCTGAGAGAAAATAAAGAATTGGCTAAATATGAGGAAACCACCGGAAAGATCTGGGGGGGGGGGGGGAGTGCAATAGTGACTGCATATTCACTTGAATTATTATTATTATTATTATTATTATTAGAAGAAGAATTCCCCCATACCCCCCAGGAAGCAAAATAATCTGTCTCATGTTGTACTAAGAAATTAGATTTTAGTTTTTTCTTTTTCTTTTTGTAATTTCTCATTCTGTGTTGAAATTACATTGACTGTCCAACATAAGTGTTGGGGCTAAAATTTATTGAATAGACACGATTACTCAGTTTAGATTTGTACTCGGGTGACTGCTACAGTAATAATCATTTAGGGTCTCATCATTAGGCTTGGGGGTATTCCCTGTCCTTTGTTGCTTTGTGTCTGTTTGCCCTGTAAGGAGTTGCATGTGTCCTAGCACTCTCTCTGTTTTGTAAAATTTTATCAGATCAAAATGAATTGTGGGTGCTGCTATTGTTGCCAAGAGTCCCCAAGATTGTTCTTGTGGACATGTCCTCCCCCATGAAATAAATGATCTGAACTCAATCTATGCGCGTCTGGTCATTTTGGGATATCTCTTCCAATTTTGAATTGAATCAAACTTTAAAAGACCAGTTTTTATAATTTTGGTGCATGTTAGTCCTTTTCATTGAATTGTGTAAGTCATTGTTTTTTTTTTTTTTTGTGCTGCTGAAACCATAAATGTGATTGAGCGTATACACTTTTGTTTTTAAATGCAGAGATGAAAAAACTTTTTTTTTTTTGTAATTTAGCAGACACTTCTTATCCAGAGTGACGTACAAAAGTGCTGAAGTTTTAGGGTTCAAGTGCAATACAATGGTTGATTTATCTGCTTTTAGTTAAGTCAAGTTCTTCTAAAAACGTTTAGACTGATGACATTACCTTTGAATGGACATTTGCATCAATTGGTCTGTGTTCTGCCAAAGTTCTCAGTTTTGTTGTTGCAACTGAAATATGGATGCTTTGTCTAATTTTCAGATTGGAGGCTTAACCTCTATTTTTTTTTTAATTCCCACCAAGTGACAAGATGTATTTCTTTGCCACAGCAAGTAAAAATGGAGAATTGTCCTGTTCAAGTTGCCTGTGTTACAAGAGTTGTTTGAAAACAAGGGAACTGCATATGTGGTCATAGGCCAATGTATGGGTTATCCCATGGAAATGACAGCTGAACTAAGCATGCCTACTTAATAGTTATGTGAATTTCAATGAGTCTGCTCTCTTCTGTTTGCAGGGGAGCTTAGTAGTGTCAACACTGATCCTTACAAGGTACTGTGCCAATGTTTTATTACTGTTAAACTCTCTAAAAGTCAGTATTGATTGATTTCCCCCCCCCCTCCCCAATGACATTGCCATTGTTATGAATGTGATCATAACAACCTGTTGGAATATATATACCCAATGCTAAATAATTTCTCTGAATCCCATCTCTAAAGTACAACTATAACTCTGGCATCAGTTATGAAACCTTGGGACCAGACGAACTGAGGTCATTGTTAACGACAGTAAGAATTTTACTCCTTACCTCTTATTACTTGTGTCCATTCCTTGGTTTTTTGGGTGTTGAATAAAAAGCACCCGATTGTTAAGATGTTTGCATCATGTTCTGTAGCCTTTGCTGCCACTGTGAGTGTGTCTGGAGGCTTACATCAATTAAGGTGTCCAACCAAAATAAACCACAGCTACTGTTTTCTTGATCCAACAGTATGCAGTTTGTGAAGGTGATAGATAGATTAGACATATTGATGGGGGGGCTAAAACAAAAAGCACTGATTTTTATTCGTGGCCAAACATTGATTTTGGTACTTCATTAAGTCAGTGATTACCTGTTAATAGACCCAAATGAGTATTTTTTTATGCAGCTTAGTAGTTTAATGTATGGTTAAATGTAGACAACGTTTCTGTATCATTCTCTTTTACCATGAGTTTTAAATATGTAGGTGAATTTATCTTCTTTCCTCTTTTTCCAGCAATGTGGTGTGATATCTGAGCATACAAAGAAGATGTGCACACGGTAAGGATATGACTATAATCACCCTAAAATGGATGCCACATTTATATGACAAAAGCAGGATGGGACGGTAGTGTTTTTACTGCAACTGGATTGAAACGTATTTGGCACCACCTGCCTTACACACGTCCTGTGAGCGTTTAATGTCTGGCGTGTCCCACCAGGTCTCTACGGTGTCCCCAGCACACGGACGAACAACGGAGGACTGTGCGGGTGTCCGGGTTTTCGTCTGCGTGAGTGACACAACCATGTCTATGTTTCGCTGCATAATAACATCACAACCGTTTCTGTGAACTGGAACAGTCAGTCCCCTAAACGCAAAAACGCTTAAGTATGTATTTCAGCTGCAATCAAAGATGCGTATGAGTAATTCGGGTTAAAGACGGTCATTTTTTGATGTTTCTGCATTTGTTGAGGAATTTTTCCACGCTCCTTTCATGCTGCGGTATTCTTAATCAGTGCAATTGAGTAGCTGGGTGTCAAACAGCATTTAAACATGCCACAGATCTCACATGAATCCCTTTGTTTAGACCTGCACTATGTTGCTTCTATCCCAACCAAAACCTTTTGTACCAATTTAACTGTTATCGTCCATTTAAAGCACATATGGTTGCAAAAATAAGCAGCTGTTCATCCCAAGGTCCGTAGTTTACAGCTGATATACTATGCCTATTCCTGTGTGCACACTCTTGATGAACTGGCTTCTTTCCCAAAAGAGAACTTCCTACTATGGGCATCGCTATATTTCCGTTATGACTTTATTTACTGATATGTATGTGAATTACAAGCTGCAAAACTGACACCATGCCCGGTGTCAGAATATTTGGATCTTTGCTGAGGCTGAGAGGTGTAGTTAGAGATTCCTGTTGGGGGCCTTTCTCAGAGCCTGGATTGTGTTGGCAGTGTGACTGTTTGCCTGTTAGCAGGTCTATGCTGCTGGATGCAGATGCTGTGGTGGAGAGCGACGGCTTTGATGGTGCAGATGGACAGGTTCTGATGAGCCGGTTCCACTGGGATGGGTCCTCTGACATTTCCCCCTCTGACTCCAGCTCTTCTAAAGCAAGTGAGTTTAAGAGCTGCAGGACCTCTACCATATAATATTAAGTTTCAGACCAAAGGTAAAGAT
>JAOYSI010044298.1:0-23892 GCA_025775065.1 Hiodon alosoides | reverse complement strand
GGCAGTCCTGAATGATCAAGCACCTGAAAATGGTGGTTTCATCAAGGAGTTCGGGTAGCTACACCCTTGGATAATAGCTAATGTTAACTAGGTTCTCAAAACGGATTAGGTCCCTTACATTGAGCTGATGTTTTTACTCTGCACCCTGAGAAACAGTTAAAATTAACTTAAAGTTAGTTTTAATTTAAGTGTTTGTTTTCACTTCTAGGCACTAACAACTCTGACTCTAAGAAGCAGCCCAAGAAGAAGCAGCCTCCTTTAGGTTTAAACAGTTTTGTGGGAGGTGGGGGATTTGTCGGGAGTGGAAGCGGAGGGTCTGGCAGCTTGCAAGGAGGTTTGGGCCCCTCTAACCGTAAGACGAAGTCCAAACTTCCTGCAGTTTCAACCTCTAGCATCTACGATGACATAAACTAGGGTCTGCATCTTCTTCTTTCTCCTCTCCTCTCTTGTACTGTATTTGTATATGACTGGGGAAGACAGACGGCAGCAATGACGGTAAAATCCAAGCAAGGGTGTTTGTTTGTTTTTTTACTTTTCAACAACAGACTTTTAATAACACATCTAAAATCTTTATTTCCATCTGCATTTATCCAGACACACTGCCAGTTAAGCCACACCCCTCACTGAAGTAGAGCAGTCAGAAGTTACCAGAAGAGAAGGACTGTTTTATTAGGACATTTATCTAGAGTACGACTTGTTTTTGTATCTATATTTTATATATTTCTTCCAATTCATTCTCTCCCCATGGTAGCTTGGCATCATGTAAGTGAATGGAGCCTTTTTGGTCACCACAAACTTGTGTGGGATTAATGGGTTTCGGAAGGGTGAGTGAATGAAATAATTCTACTTCAGATGGTGAACAGACTTAAGCAGAATCATAAAGGGATAGTTTTACATTTTGAGACTAAATCTTTCCTGTAAATGTAAAAAAAAAAAAAAAAAAATTATTTTAAATTGTACTGTTTTGAAGTGTCAGACCAATCTATATACCATTGTTTCATTGTGTGCATATGTATATGTGTATATATATATGTGTGTATGTGTATGTGTATGTATATGTATGTATATATGTGTGTGTGTGTATATATATATATATATGAGAGCAGAGCTGACAGTTTTTGATATTTAATGTGTTTAAATGTGAAAGAAACCATAAAGCAGGGGTTTGCAACCCTGATCCTCGGGAGCTGTATTGTCTGCAGGCTTTTATGCTACCTCACATTAACATCTGATTTACACTTGTAAAAAGCGTGTGAGAAATGTGTGTTTCTAATCTGAATATGTTCAATTAAATGGCAAGATGGAACGAAAACCTGTAGACAGTATGACTGTTGTTGATCAGAGTAGTAAACCCCTGCCCTAAAGCCCCTTTCTCTTTCTTGCATGGTGCTGTTAATGTGTGTTGGACTGTAAAAATCAGCACTTCACCGAGGCTAAGCCGTAAAGCTACCGCACTTTGTCATTGGCTGTATGTGCCTTCTCCGTAGGAGTTTTAGTGTGAGAGAGTGTGCAACGTCAAGGACACCATTGGTCAGATTTGGCTGTTAGCAGGCTGTGTAAGTAGTGAAGCATGCTCTTGATCTGTGAGTGTACCACAGTGTGTTTGCAAAGCTGCTATTGATTTGCATGTCAGAGTATGTAAGTATCAGTTTACATGCATGTATTTGCATGGTGGTGTGTGTACGAGTGAATTTGGTGTAAACATTATGCATCTCTTTCAGTCCCAGTGTGGTTGCATGAGTGCGTGAGCGAGTGGGTTTTTGGGACGTAAATATATCATTATACAGTGCCTTGCATGTTTTCACACCCCTTGGGTTAGGGTTAGGGTTTTACGTTTTGTAGTGTTATGTCTTGGAATTCAATTGGATTTTATTAGTTTTTACAAATAATTGTGAACCAAAAGTTAATTAAAAGGAAAAAAAAGACATTAGTTGGTTACATAAGTATTTGCCCCTGTTGCTATGAAAACCCTAAGTAAGCTCTGATGCAACCAATTGCCTTCAGAAGTCACGTAATTAGTTGAATGGAGTCCACCTATTAGTTAGTGTCACATGATCTAAAAATAAATACACCCGTTTCTGGAAGGCCTCAGGGTTTGTTAGAGAGCATATCTAAACAAACAGCATCATGAAGACGGGGCTATCAAAACAAGTCTGGGATAACGTTCTGTAGAAGCACCAATCAGGTTGGGTTATAAAAAATATCCCAAACTTTCAACATCCTGTGGAGTACCTTTAAATCCATTATTAAAAAATGGAACGAAAATGGCACAACCACAACTCGGCGTAGAGATGGCCGTCCACCAAAACTCATACGATAAGGAGGGCATTTGTCAGAGAAGCAACCAGGAGGCCAATGGTAACACTCAAGGAGCTGGAAAGATCCACAGCTGAGATGGTGGCAACTGTTCATGGGACAATTTATAACCCAGGGCCTCATCAAACCTGGGCTTCATGGACGTGTGGCGAGAAGAAAGACATTGCCCATTTGTAGTTTGCCAAAAGGCATGTGGGAGACCGCAAACATGGTTCTCTGGTCTGCTGAGACTAAAATTGAACTTTTAGGCCTTCGTACAAAAAGCTATGTGTGGCGCAAAACCAACACTGCTCATCCCTGAAAACACCATACTCGCAGTCAAGCATGGCAGTGGTAGAATCATGTTGTGCTTTTCAGCAGCTGGGACTGGGAAACTGGTCAGGATCGAGGGCAAGATGGATGGAGCCACATACAGGGCAATTCTAGAGGAAAACCTGTTTCAGTCTGCAAGATACCTGAGACTGGGGCACCTACCAGCAGGATAATGACCGTATACACACAGCCAAAGCTACATTGGAATGGTTTAAAACCAAGAACCTGAATATCTGTGAAAAGAAAATTGCTGCACCCCACGGTCCAGCAATGCCACAATAATAATAATAGTAATTAATAATAATAAAAAGTTATTCCTTCAAAATGTTTGGTATTTTGTGTAAAACAAACATAAACAAATCTAATTTAATTCTAAGTTGTAACACTACAAAATGTGGAAACGTCCAAGGAGGGGTGTATACCCTGCAAGGTACTGTATATCAGATTGTGCCATTTTATGTGAATATGATTATGTGGTTCTATTTTTGTATCAGTAAGTGTGTGCAGTTATTGCTGTTTGGAGTATCTTTCTCCAGTATAGCCATTGTTTTGCATAATTATGTGAGTTTGTAAAATAAAAATCAACATTGTGCAATTCCTCACCACTGCATCCTGGAAAATCTGCATCAGCTGGGCCTTGATATCAAAACCCTTACACAAGTGTGTCATGTCTCAGTGCGTCAGAATTAAAACGCATTAAACATGTGAGCATTGCTGGAATACTGCATATCTCTTAATGCATCAAAATTAACCAGGTAATTTTTATTTCTATGGTGCAAAAATACCTCTTCAGTTGGCCCTGTAAATTCTGGTTTAATTAAATTTTTATTGAATTAAAAAAAAAAAAATTTTTTATAAATTATATTTTGACTCTTTTTACAACTAATCAATTACATTCTACCCTGTCTGTCTAGTTATATAAATACAATGATATGAATTCTTGACTGTGCCATATCGTGTTTTTGAACCAGAATATATTCACAAAGTAATTGTCGTGTCACTTCTTTAATGGAACTAACTGGCCATATCACAAGATGACCACATATTAAGACATAAAGAAGTTTTGACTTTAGTAGTTTGGATAAGTATAAATGTTAAAAAATTTAGTTTTAGTGGACCATTTATCTTTATGTTCTGACCCATTTGTACACAAAACATAAAAAAAAATCAAATCTTGGCCATTTGACCTTATTGGGGTAAATGGGAAAACTTATTGTTTTCTTTTATGTATAATTATTATACATATAAATACATATATAATAATTTCAAATGGATAAGGTATGACAGGAAGGCCCGTGTATCAGCATGTATAAGGTTTACCTTTTAATCCTAATCTCAGCAAACAGCATTTGAAACTGGACACTTTTCACACAGACACATTTGTGTGCATATGTTTGTGTGTCCATTTTTAGTAGTGCAGCTCATGATAGCTCGCTGATATTCTGTTTAAATAATATGGTGGCTGCCTTTAGTGTAAATAAAAGCAAGTGTCAGTATGGTTTTTGTTGTGGTGCTTTTTCAAACCTATTTAATTTGAATGAGTGGCTACTGACAGACCTTGTCAAATGACCTTAAAAGAAATATTCAAAAAACAAAACTTGGCGAGTCCGTCCTGTTTTGAGGGCGAGGCAATGGCTTCTGGCTGCTGCTCGTAACACAGCAAGTTACCAAGTCAGCATGGCAACTGTTTGGGTTGTCGTTATCTTTTCCCCTATAGTTTGTTTAGTTGGATGCAGTTGTGTTTCAGTATTCTCGTTTCACTATAGCTTCAGTTGAAATAACATTTTTGTACGTTTTGTTTTGGCAGCCAGTCTTAGCGTTCTGTGATTGTATCCCTGTACCTGGCAGAGACGACTCTTCGGTAGATCGTAGAGGGAAGGAGACAACCTGTACAAGACAGCCAACACTGATGATGAAACCATTATATAATTTAATAATGGAAGCCTGATGGTGTTTAGTGGGTTGTGGTTTCTGCTTGTAATTAAATGATTTTATTCAGTTGTCCAATTTTATCCTAATGTTTATCTACTGGTTTATAATGGGCTTTAATGATGCCCTGTTGGTATCTTGCAGTTTTTAATGGTGATGTAATTGTAGTTTACAATTGCTTTTAATGTTAACCTGGTTTGGTACTCTTTAATGGTTAATGGTAGCATCTCCTTTTTACTTTATAAATCTGTAGTTGGGGATTTTTGCTTTCGTTTTATTTATAGATAGATATTTAGAGTAAATGAAAGAGCTTTAGCCAAGGCCGACAACAGATTATTACAATCAGTTGTTAGATGCCGCCTACTTAGCTTTGGACAGTCTGAAATGAAAAATGCAATTGAAATGGATGGCATTACAATGGAATTTCTAATGAAAAATTTATATTTACAATTCAAAGCGTTGTTATAAAAAACAATATTTCAACATGTATAGATTTCTTTAAAATATTAAAATATGAATTAAAACATTGATTCATTGAAACATGTATTTGTTTCAACTTTATTTCGTTTTGGCAAGAATTATACATAAGAAAATACGGATCTGGATTCACTGTATTTTTATACATATTCAGCAGATGGTGCTATCGACTTGATTAACAAAATGGTTCCTTCATGCATCTGTGCTTTTGACCTTGTTGGGGAGACCCAGGCTGACGCCATTCTTTGTATTACATAATTCTGTCTTGTATATGTACAACTGTCCGGTACATTAAATTTGCTGTCTGCTGCCTGTAGACCTATTTTGTCATTTACAAAGCCAAAGGCTATTTGATTTGCAGATGTAATGGCTCAATTTTTCAATGATGGGTGCCTCTGATCTTTAATGGCCGCATTCCTGTAGGTTTAACTTTTAATTGGAAAAAACTGATTTCCCTTTTAAATAAATTCCATTAAACTATTAAGTCACGTAAGGTGGATTGGAAATTGGAATCCCTCAAGGACCAGAGTTGCTCGTCCCTGGTGTAAGGTAAATAATAATAAAAAGTTTCATCCAAAAGAAGGGATTTTGTGCATAACAATTTAAATACCATACTGTGACAAATATGCACATTAGCCAGCGTAATTAGTAAATAATATTACATGGGCACCTGCATGGTAACTCCCTAGCTGTTAAATTACTGTGACTTATAGGGCTACTCCTTACAAACACTCCTCTGGAAGTTGTTCAGCAATACTGACTTTATAAACTACCGTTTAGCATCTAGCAAGCTCTCCTGTTTATTTAACCTATAAGAAAAACTCCTAACAAAAAAGAAACCACAAAATCGTCTCTGCGCTTCTTTCTTGTCCCCTGCCCCATACACTGAAATGCCACAATTAGTATCAATCAGTTGATTAACTCCTTTATGGTAAGAAGGGAACCTCCATTCAATTGTTCTGCCACCATATACAAATTTAAATTTAAAAATTAAAAATTTAAATGTTTTTGTTTTCATTTGAACTGATTCCTTCATATTGCAATGAAGGAAAATTATTATTTTGTAACAGTTATTTGTTGTAGCATATTTATTTATATTTAGCACAGTTATAGTTGTGTAATATCCAGATTGTATGAACTGGCAGCATTGAAGGATAATGTAAGGCATAATTAAAGATGTGAACGCAGTCTGATTTTGCACTGAGGCACAGGACTAAGCAAGCTTGTATTTGAGGATTCATTTGAATTACTTCGTCCTCATTGATATGTAACACATAGTTTTGCTTTAGTCAACATATCTGTGTACATATATATTCAATCAATCAAACCAATTGTATTAGTTATAGTGCATGTTTTATAAACAAAATCTGTCTCAAAGTGCTGAACAGATTGCAATTTCACAACCAGAAAACCAAACAGTGAGGTTGTTTGCGGGAGATTCGTTCTTGGTTCTAGCTTCCAGGACTGCACTGGAGATGATACCACTCTTTGGATGGGCTACATCTTATCTCTGTCATGCCAGGGGTCACTCAAGAAAGGCAGAATATAGTTAGAAGCTTACAAGCAAGGAGTGGTCAAAATGAATTAATTGTTTGTATGACAATTATACATACGAAAGGAAAAAATGTGGTGAGATCCAAGGGGAATTAACATGGCCATGAAGGATGTTGGAGTCTTTCACAACTCCAGACCAATGAGGGTGGTGTTATGTCTGTACACTGAATTTGCAATGATACATCATTTTACTATAGCAGCGTAAAATTTATTAGAGAGCCAAATCGGTTGCTAGTGTGCGTCTGTATTGGTAGCAAATATGTGCCTGGCTAAAAATTCTGTTTATTTTGTGTAAAATATTATGTATAACTATTATGATTTATTTTAATGGATTAGAAAAATATAATTTAAAGCAATATACAACCCAGCATTTCAAACGGGCAACAAAATGCATTCCAAAATGGTTAAGTCAGGTGAAGAAGCTAATACTGGCCTAGTGTCAGACAGTAGCAGGTTTGAATCGTTTGTACCCTTAAGCACTGTACTTCTCCCAGTTAGTATCTGACAAAGAGAAGGTAATAACTTTATATGAGTTAAAAGCAGGAAAATTTTTCCTTACCTCCAATGGGAAACCCTGTATTCAAATGAGCCGGTTTCTATTAGGGTCTGCCTGCCTTTAATTAGCATCACAGAGTGCCTAATGCAATCCAGTCCTGGCTGAGGCTCTCTTCCATTCAGTACAATCAACTTTCTATTCTTATAAAGTAAATACCGCTGCATGTATTTTGCCTATCTTTTTTGACAATTTATTTCTATCCAGAGAAAGCAGACTGCAAGGGGCCTCCTTGTTAGATTTCATTGCCAAAGCAGTTTTCCCTGAACACAAAATCTTTTTTTCAGCAGGATGTTCGTGTTAACAGGATTTGTCCTCTACATAAGACAGTTGCATTATATTTGTAATTAGCGAGCAATGCTCATCCTTTCAATATGTATTTTTCTCCAGTTAAGGCTTTAAAACTTTCTTCTTTCTCAACATAGTTTGAATTAATGTGAGTATGATCACTTCACAAGCTTATTTACTAGTTCTATAAGCAACTGTCATGGACTGTTTCTTGATCAATTTTTTGATCAGCATTACTGTCAAACAAATCAGTGAGAGAGACGGAATTAGGAACAAGTTATATTCAAAATGACACTGTGCTCAGAAGTAGCTATGTATGTAACAAATAAATAAAATAATATTTTGTAAAGCTTGCATTGAATAAGAGATACAAATGTCTGAATTTTCAGAGGGTTGGTGCAGTCTTTTCATATCATCCAAATCAAATGATCTAACATTTGAAACAATTTTCACCTGCATAGATCCTATTGGACCCAACAATGTCACAATTGCACTATTACAATGAGATGCTGTCTTATGCTCGACTACATCCAAAAATAACTTTCTCCCTCCAAATTGGAATTGCTAATTGTTCTAATCTATCTCAACTATCGCTACAACTCCTTCCGCCACACAATGGGAAGAAAGTAAAACTAGTCTCCTCCAAAGTCGCTCTTTTAAACTCTACAGGATACACAGCCTGCACAAGTGGTTCAGCGCCAATTGGATTAGAGGCACGACCCTCTCGATAGGACAGCCAGCCAGCAGGCGCCTAAGAAGCCTGTCCAGGCAGCGCTCTGCCAATTGTGTGGTAACACGGTGCTCTGATTAACAAATTAGCATGTGAAAGGATTCAAACTTGAAAAATACAGATCATAGGGCTCAGTCGGCTCTTATTTACTGAAAGCACCTTTACTGATAGAGACTTATACTTAGTGTATTTTATTGATTGTTGCAATTTACAGTGGTACTCATTTATTTAATAAATAATTTATGAATAAAACTTACTTAATGTTAAATAATTGTAGTTTAAAAAAAAAAGTTAAATATGTATATTAAATGTTCAGAATTTGCAATGTCAGAATCATTTATTTTGTGTTTAAAACATTTCTTGTATTGTAACCAAAAACATACAGGAGAAATAAAACAGAACCATTTAGACTATGGTGCTTTCCAAAAACGTATGAATTTTAATTATTTAAATTATACATTATTGTATTTGAATGCAAAATTGGAGAGTCACTCGCAACAAGAAATTTCTGGTAGAACAAATAAATAGTTTGCAAAAAATAGGGCTGTCAAACGATTAAAATAATCAATCGCGATTAATCGCATGATTTTCTGTAGTTAATTGCGATTAATCGCAATTTTTTATGTAATCAAATTTGTCCCTAAATGAACAATTTTCCATTTAAAAAGCAGTGTGTTATGTTAAAGGCATACTGCTACTGTTATTGTAATGGAAAGAAATACAAAATAATCTGTCACAGAAAGTTCTAAAGCATTTAATTTTTAACCAAAGTTCACTGTAATTTACAGCTTTTCATGCCTCCAATGTTAAAAGGCCTACTTCCTGAGCGATGAAGTTAGAACACATTAGTGCTTGTTGTCGTCTACAGTTTAAATCCCCAACATCGCTATTGCGTTTCTTAGCTTGTTAGCTTGCTGCTTGTTGACTTCTTTATTTCACTTGTACAACACGTAACAAAAACTAATTACAAAGAAACAAGAAAACCTTCTCTCCTCTTATACCTCATAAACACTACTCATTAGTCAGTGAGAATCCCTTTTGGTAGGCTACCGTAATGGCGCCAGTTGCTTTCACATTTGGTTCATTGCTAAGTTGATGTGATCAGAATGTCTTTATTCCATTAGAGGGAAGATTTGACCTTTCCACGACCCCCCTAACCTGCAAGTCTGTGGGCTGTGATGAGGAAGCCATGCAAGTATAGGGAGAATTTGCAAACTCCGCACACACAGGGACCAGAGCCCAATTAAGACCTGGGATCCTGTCACTATGAGGTATTAATACTAACTGTGCTGTCCCCTGGACAAAGTTATACAATTATATTATTATATATTATTTAGGAACTGATAACCTTGTAAGTGCTGCCAACACTCTCCCTTTGTCTTGTGTTAGATGGTCCTTTGTTAGACTGACACCAGAGAAAAGCTAATTCATAAATGTCAATTGTGATGTAGACATGGGCTTGTTCTCACACTGCATCAATTTACCTTTCGGTTTTCTGTAAGAAAATTCAAAAGGCTAGCAACAGCAAAAAAGATTGAAAACAACAGAATCTGATATGAAGCTAACAGTAGCTGTCTGAATAGACGTGTGAGTGTGAATGTTTCTCAGTTACTCTACCTACCTCCTTCCCTCCCTCCCATTACCCTCCTTCCCCTCCCAATTTACTGAGAGTGAGTGTGTGTGTATGCATGTATGTGCCTGCTGCCTTTCACTGCTCTGTTCTTGTTCACAGCATCTGCAGATAAGCCGGGAAGAATAGGGAGAGCAAAAGCGGCTGGCAGTGGAGGAAGCCTCCAGCAGCATACGCGACAAACCGGCGGCCCTGATCAGCAACCTCTTACACACATTCACCACATTCACTTCTACGCAATCAGCTGGATGTCAACTTGCTAGTCTGAAAAAAAGGTGCTCGTCATGGGTGACAAACCAAACCAGCATAGAGCTACGTTTCTTGTGTGTGTGTGTGTGTGTGTGTGTGTGTGGAAGAGAGGGGGGGCTGTAGAAGTGTTGTAGAAATAGAAGTATCTTTTATTAGCTATTTATTACCTATGCTTAAATCAGCTTTGTTTCTTCACCTTCTTTTATTTATTTTTAGATCTAGAAAGAGTTGTGCAGAGTAGGACAAATAATTTAATAAACTATTCCCACTACTTGAAGTACTGTACTGTGTTGAAGGAGGGCAGGCTATGGGTACCATTCTCTTTCCTCTCCTCCATCTATGCCATTTTCTTTATCTGTGCATAGGACGGTTGTTGAGTGCATCTGAGTGTGTCTGTGTGGTGTAGGAACCAGGAATCAGAACGGTTCTTGATGTTCCGTTTCCTGACCCTCTCCTGTTTCTCCTGCAGGAAAGCCATTTTATGTATGGCTCTCTAGGCTGAGCGTTGGCAGTGGGGGTGGGGCAGACACAATGGACTTGAAGGAGAGCGGTGACCAGGAGGCCAGCACTAGCATTATCCAGCCTTCATCCTGGCAAGTCTTTGCCTACCACACCACTCTACATGGACTTCGCTTTATTTTTGTGTATGGCCCAATCACACTACGTCGCCTGCTGTGGAGCGGTGCCTTCCTGGTATCGCTAAGCTTACTGGTCCTGGAGAGCTCAGACCGGTTAACCAGCTTCTTCACCTACCCCCACGTCACCAGCATAGATGCTATGGCCTCTGACAGCCTGGTTTTTCCCGTAGTTACCCTGTGTAACCTCAATCCCTACCGCTTCAGTGGGCTCACCCGGAATGACTTGTACCACGCTGGTGAACATTTGGCCCTGCTAGATGTGCATCTGCGCATACAGGAGCCCCATTTAGCGGAACCAGAGATTTTGGAGTTTCTTGTACAGCAGACTAACTTCACAGGCTTCAATCCCAAGCCCTTTAGCATGAAGGAGTTCACTGATCGGGTGGGCCATGATCTTCATGACATGATGCTCTACTGTCGCTATCAGGGTCAAGAATGCAGTCCCCGTGACTTCAAGGCTGTAAGTTTGTTATCTATTTTGCTTAAATTGCTGATTTAGTACTTTTGCCAACTTTATAATAATATGCCTTGAGTATTACCAATTCTGTACTCTTTAATTAAAGGTGTCCAGAAGTTTCATGATAATTTTGCTCAGTCTGAAATTTGTAGAAATGAAATTAAAATAGTTTACATTTGTTGTCTTTATGTGTTTCTGTTATTTCCTGATTCGTGAGGCACAGTAGATGAAATCAGTTTTGTCTAAATTCTGTGCATTGACTAGATTACTTTGATTAATTTCTCTGTAACTTTAGTTGAGCATGCTATAAATAGCATAGCAATAATGGTACTTTTTTTGTTTATGGATCACAACAGCATAGACTGCAGAGTGGTATGGCAGGGGCTGAGGCTCTCCCAGAGTTTGGCATGAGATTTTGCACATCCTGATTTCAAATATTTTCAGATATTAATATGGTGGCACAAAGTTTTTTTTGTAACTTTATTTGTAATTTCCATGTTTAGGCCTTCGATTTTTTTAGACTTAAACTTTTTTGCCTGATTTGAATGTAAAACCTGCTATTTTAGAGATGATATTTTAAAGTCATGTAGGACAAGTGCTTTCAGCTCAGGATGCGTAAATCCAGTCTTTGGTCATGTAAACACGGTAGAGCACTAATCAAAGGGCTCTATCGCTTGTAGACAACAACTTGTTTTAGTTCAATTTAAGTTTAAAAGACAATTTTGGACATAGCTTTTGCTTCATAGAATAACCCTCAACAAACAAATCACTGGACACAATAAGCATAAAAAGACGTTCATCTATTTGCCGATTTGTTTAGAGTATCTTTCAGTTAATTAAATTTTTTTCAATGAATGAATTACGTCTACTTTTAAATGGTTTTCATATAGATAGGTTTCCAAATAAATAAATACAATGTCATTCTTAGTATGGCTGTATAGTAAGTCAAAGGAAAAGGAAAAAAAAACAAAAACGGATTGATTTCTTATTTAATTAAAGGTTCCGTTGAACTGAGCTGAGGATGAGAAGGTAGTTGACAGGCTATACAAACATCTAATTCTTGTCAGTTGGTTAAGGTCAAGGACTGCGGTAATGGACAGATTCTAGTAGTTTTTTTTTTTTGAGTACATCCAATGCAATGAGCACAAGCAATATTTTTCGTTGATGCAAACTGTACAGGAGCTGCCATCCTCATCACCTCTCAAATGATTTAATTGTTGAGATGAGGGCCATAATAAAACATATAATGATTTTATTGAATGAATGTGAAAATCTGGTATGTCCTGACAATATTTATCAAATTGTGGGTACTTTAATCACACCTCTTTGCTCAGAGAGGAAGAAATAGCTGCAGTCACAACCTAAAAAGGATTAAATGTGTTGTTTTCTTCAAAAAAAAAAAGCAGCCATTACCCTAGTGCTTATGCTAATTATGCGTTCCAATTGTCTGTAGCAGAAGCCTATATATTCATAATACCTGATTGAAGTGGAGACAACCTGCGTCTGCTCTCATATGGGCTGCATAATTTCCAGTGTAAAATGATGGGTTGCCATTGGAATACGTCCACAATGTGTGCAATGTGTGCAAAAAAATGCTTTTGCTTTGTAACAATATTGAATTGACAAACCTTTCTGAATATATGAATGTGAAAGATAAATTGTCACCGATGATAGTAGCCGTTTTCTCGTGAGTGACTCATTTACTGTGGCTTATTCATGCGATGTGTCTGAAGCAGAAGCTGCATCTTCAAGTGGTCATTGCTTTGGCTTGCTGAGGACCTGAACCCAATACCACATTTCCGAAGATGCTGCTCCATCCTGTTGTCCACAAAACAATACCGCCGAGGGCCGTGGAAAATAAGCACTTTAGAAACGAACAGGCATGGCTTGACATTTAGTGCGTATAAAGATGCATAAACCATGTAATCCGTCAGCTTCAGGACTGCAGTGCATTAAAAGCCCTGTTAAGTCTTTGATGTTCCGTGAATATGTTTTGAGACGGCAATGTTTAAACTTAAAAAAAAAACTATTCAACTATTTGATCCCAAAGTTACCCGCACACAGGGATTATTGTGTCAACAACAGAGGAGTCACACAGCATAATGTCACTGTCAAAATGGAGCCAAGATCAAATGCTGATAAAAACAAGCTGATACGTATTAGTTCTGTCTGGTTGGAATGAGAAAAAAGCTAAGCCAACGCAGTGTATAATGAAACAGTGGTATCCTCTGCGGACATATTCCTCTCATACCATCTGTTGTATCTCCCGTGCTTGCATTTGTTTATAATTAGAATACTATAATATCTCTGCAGCAGTGACAGTGAATGGAAATATCTAACACTCTTGTGAGTCTTATTTGTTCAGTTTTACATGTTGAATTACTCAGAACGTTTCATTGGTCTCTCAAGCTCACAATATAATGACTAATCATGTAAGCCTGGGGGCCTTTACAGATAAAAAGGTGCCAAATGGACTGAGAGCTTTGTTGCTTTTCTTTGTATTGATCTAATGAAGAATGGATTCGATCTGACACAAAACTTTTGCTTCTTTTATTCCATGTGTGAATGACTTCCCTCCCCTGTCACACAATATGTTTCTCTCCTATCCCTCATGCTCATTGTGTCACAGTGAAATCATCGAAGAGTGAGGTTTGGTGGCCCATGGAGCATTGCAGATGGTGTGAGCTTTATTAATAAATGTGCTTCTTGGATTCAGGGAGGGTATTTGTTGCTAAGACAAGAATGAAAAAGGGTGTTTTCAAATGTTTAATGGTACTTTGTATCTGTCATCAGGACAGGTTTTTTTTTGCATCTTTACGATTTACTCCCAATTCCAGTTCTATTTTTAAAATCCTTAAATGTTGTAGTTAATGCATGTTTCGATCAATTATATACTGATAATGTGTTTCTTAAATATCCAGCCTTGAGAAAAAATCTGGCTAAGAGTGAAATGTAAAACGGACTGATCACCTCTGACAGCTCCTTCTCTGTGATACTTTTAAAATATTTTTTATATTTGTGCTTTTCATGCTCTCTTCACATAATTTTTTCTGTCAAGAAAAAAAATCCTAGAAACCTGCCTCTTACAAGGGAAGTATTTTTTTTCTTTTATTGCCTCTCAGAGCTTAGATTTAACCCTTTTATAAGCACCTAGATATTAACTGAGATTTACTTGCTGTTGTTTAGAGGCTTCGTAACTAATGAGGCTTTACATGGATGGTATATATATGAATATAACTATCCATAAACATGCATTCATGATGGTCAGATCGATATAAAGTTCATTGGTCGATAAAAACCTTAATAGGATCTTAACTTGGATTAACAGCAGGAAAAATAGAAAAATATATAAATATTGAACATCTCGAAAGTCCCATGACACCTTTGACCGAACACAGGGAAATATAGAGAGAGAGATGTTGTTTAAGTTTTTAAACCCTCAGTGAACGAGCAGAATTCTTAAAACGAGCCCCTTCTTTAAACACGATACTGCTGCTTAGACCTTGAGGGCTGCCAATCAGCGATCATATACATTGCTTTTTTTTCCTCTAAAGTTGAGCTCTGAGTAATCAGCTGTGTATGCTCATGGTGCCATGTCTTTACATCTTTCAACAAATGCTTTCATAGAGAGTACAGTGTTACATGTTCACTGTATGTTACAATGCTGATATATGCACATCATGGGTTGGAGTCCTCTTTTCTTGCTTTCGTTCAGCACATGAGACAACAGCAGTTGAATCAATTTACTCTGGATATTAATTTATGTGACCTGTATTACCTGCTTGCTTCCAGGCATAATACCTCTGCCTGCTTTAATGGAAATACTGCCCTGCAGGAATAGGATATTTTTCAAAAAGGAATTGGATTATACACATAGAATTCAGAATAAATTTCTGTTTTCACGGATTTCTGTTTTTAGTGGGCAGTGTGTGTTTTTCATCGTAATGGTTTTGGCTGGCTCTGTCTGACCCAGCCTAAGCCTCATTAAATGTGGGTAATGCAATCTATTCATGGGTTTGTGACAATTTATTTGTAAAAATAAACAAACACATTTTTTTTTATTTATTGACGTGTCTTTCAGTAATTTGATGTTTTTGTTTAAAACTCAAAATAATTAAGTCAATTATAGTGTTTTGCCGGAATTTTTTATTTTTTTTAGTTTTTTGTGCGCAATAATAATGTACTGCTTGAACCCCCCTGACAACAATTCAGCTTTCACACCTGTAAATCCTGCTTTACAATTTTATCGAAAACCAAAACTTAATGAATTTCCCTCTGACATTGCAAAAATTGTGGTGCAGTACATGACCAAAAGTGGAACTGCTCGTCCGACATCTCATACCAAAATCAATCCCGCGGTGTATATACCTTCAAACCTTACCAGCCTAGAGTGCCTTGTCGCCATCTCAGTTGAGTCACTGCCTGCCTCTTACAAGAGTGTAAAAGTGTTGACACGTGCTCCTCCAACAAACAATTCCAAAATCATGGGTGTTAATATGGAGTTGGAGGTTGGGGCCACATTGAAAGTCACTGAGCTCTTCAGTACGGGTTATTCTACTACCAATTTTTTTCTATGGAGATTGCGATTTTATACAGCTATTAGCATCGGGTTGAATGGCTGAAGTGGCTGGATCCTCTAATTTGATGGGGTGTCCACATACTTTTGACTATGTAGTGTAATTCAGGCTAGTTCTTACTGAAGTCAATAAAATAAAATAAAAAATTGTTGGCTAAACTATAAAATTCCCCATGGTTTGCAGCACTGTCAGGTTGTGATGCACACTATGGCAATATTATAAATAGGTATGTAATAAATGGTTTTGGGTTGTTCTGTGGGTGTGTTTGCTGTGGGAGGTAATCTCTGATTTGGATTCCTGCAGGGATACAATATGTGACATATAAATTAGTTCATAAATAAGAGAATGTAGCCAGAACTGATTCATTTAACATTTTGCTCACGTTAGTCAATTGCTTGTGGTTTCCAGATGTTTTGGTGTAGTTGTTTGGAACTGAGCCTCCCTCAGTTTTATGCATACCAAGGGAAGTCCGTGCTCTGCAAATTGTGTATCACCACTGCATTACCACTGGTCCACCTCATTACAAAGCAAAACACAGCAATTTCGATTCATTGTTTTTTTTTTTCTTCTTCCTCTGAGTTTAATCCTGCTGCCCTGCTGCAACAGCAATGGTGTTATTTCAGATCAGAATGCCAGGATGAAGGGCTGGGTGGGTCTCGCGTGCTACAGCCACTTTCTCAACCATAGCCTGCAAGTCCCTCCAAAAACTCATTTTTCCCCCTTAACTGCTCACTTAAATGACAAGTGCCATATATTGGTCAGACTCTAAGTTTGATAAGCCAATTACAATTCAGTTCCAAAATCTAGAAACAACGACTCAACCCATCATATCCTTCAATGTCTTTTTAATGAGTTTTAGAAAACATAGAAATTTAGAAAAAAAAATTTAAATAATCATTTTTGGCATTTTTACCTTACATAGAGGGTGGGCCACAGCCTAGGCATCCTGACTCTGCAGCTAGGCAGCATTGAGCCTGGTTAGTAGTTGGATGGGAGACCACCTCGAAATATCAGGCGCTGTAAGCTCCTCTTCCTTGGGCATGCAATCCTGCGGTCTCTGAGCCAGTCCTAATCCTGGATGAAGGAGGAGGGTCGACCGGATGGGTGCAGATACACCGGCTGTAAAGAACAAGACGTTTGAAATTCAAAGCATGAACTGCTTTGAACACCTATGGGCAGTGTGCCCATGGACCGTGAGAAGAGGGTAAGACTAAACTAAAAATCCTGCCTGATGGCTCTAAAATACCAGAACTAATAGGAATTGAATATAAAAGAAATTATGTTCCTATTATTTTTAAAACATCTATATTTAAATACAAGCACAATATTTCATTTGGAAATTTTGTCTTATCATGCTGAGCCAATGTTTGAACTATGCTTTCATCCTCCCTCCTATCCTATGATACTGTTGACAGAAATGTATTTGATTCTCATTACATAATTGCAGATACCTGCAGGTGACCTAGTTTGTAAACTCACCAGTAACCAATGATTTTGTGTTTAATATTTGTTATAAATTTTGACTAATTGGTAGAAATGTATTTTGAGTCTTTTTCTGTTGATCAGTGTCAAGAATGTAAAAAAAAAAAAATTGTGCATCATCTGATTGTGAATAGACCAGGAGTCATTACATTTCCTGTAAATTAAGGGGATAACTGGATTCATTTGGGATTTGGAATTAAAGATTTAAGATCATTGAATGTTCTGCATTCGTAAATGTAAAACAAAATATTTGATGAGACAGAGACAGTGTCTTATATTTTTTTCAGGATCTTCAATGAGAAAAGTCTGGATATTGATAACCATCAAAGTATTAACTACAGTTATGATAATGTTCAGTTAATGTTTTTAAAAAAGTAAAATCCATTAGTGGGTCCATTAATAGGATAAGTATGTGGCAGGTCCCCCCATTGTAAAGTGATTCTTGTTTTCATATGTTACCCTTAGATAATAAGAAAAAGCCAGTCTGTGCTCAGACTACCCCATTTCAAAGCATCACAACCTGTTTGTTAAAAGGCCCAAATAAAGTACATAGGTAGCATATTATATTGCAGTCTGTTCATTTGCTTTTTAGAATCATAAAAACATTTCTGGATGCTGAACCCTAGTTACAAAGGGAGTCTTCTTGGCTGGCCCAGCAACAAACTCAGTGCCGAGTTTGCAGTTTATAGCTGAATTGTTTAGTTATTAAACTCCCAGGTTTAGTGTTATACTATAAACGTAATTATCCATTTCACTCCCGCGACAGGCTCGAGAGTTGGGAGAAAGATAGTCGGTGGGAGTGCGGTAATGGAAGACCACAGCTAGGCAATAATTAGTCTATACATTTTCTAAATTCAGCAGCAAGAACCAAATAACACATTATAGGTTCTGTACGAGTCCCAAATTAGGTGTGTTGCCAGTAAATAATAATTGCTGTTCAACTCTGACAATTAATCTCTCATTAAGTGTGTGCTGATATGAGCACCCTTTGCCCATTTTTTGCCCATTTTGATTCAAACATACCACATGTATTTTGGTGGCAAATCTTGAGATGAACTTTCTTTTATAATACTAATAATGTGAACTGTATCGGTATTACCAGTCAAAGCCGTGAAGACAAAACTTAAACCTGCTGGGTTTATGGCATTTCCTGTTTGAAATAGAAGGTTGATATTGCCCTACCTGCTCCATTCCACAAATATATGACTAAATTAAATACAAGCAGACAAACTGAATGATCACATAATAAAGCTTCAAAGCAAACCTACACTTAGTAGCCAATTTATTAGGTGTACTCATCCAGACCCAGGTCAGACTCCCGTTAGATAGAATTCCAGCCACAGCCATGTGACTTATTGTCTGTAGGAGAGATCAGGGTAGTCTACCTAATAAATTGACCACTGATTGTACAGCAATTTCAGGAGTATAGGACTACTTAATCATTTGTTTGGCTGTTTGGCATTTGTTTTTCTCACAACACTTACATCAGTGTGGTAACAAATTAATTAAGACTGAAGACCCTTAAAAGCCAAAGCAAAATTGTGATTAGCGCAATTTATTCTATGTTACCATCCATATTCCCCACCATTCTATCGCTCTCTCTCTCTCTCAGCAATTTTTTGAGGCATTATTTTTATTATGGCTTGTCAGAGACCACAAAAAGAAGAAATGTTGTTGGGAGTGATGAGTGCTTTGCCAAGCATCTCCTTGAAATGCTGACATCTGTACAATTTGCCCTCCTTCCATTTCCTGTTGATTTCAGTCCACAGGATGAAGGCATTGTAGTCATGCGCTGTAGCCCAAAGGGTAGTCATGCATATGTTGCTGTGACTTTGTCCAGGTTTTCAATTCCTCCTTGGGTGGTATTATAATCAGAGCCCCGATTTTATTCCGTTTTCCTTATTCCTTAATTGCAATTTAGTTGCAATTTTTTCGTTTTTTCATTTTTTTCACTACCTAAACTAATTTTTAGGGTTGAAAGCTGTAGAAATGAATGCAAAGTGTATATTGTACAGAAAACATAAGAGCAGGACAAAAAAAAAAAACATAAAACATCCTTTGCACACTGATACCATCAAAACAGCACTGCCATGAATGAATACAAAGAAACACTATATGGACAAAAGTATTGGGCCACACCTCTTAATCATTGAATTCGGGTGTTTCATTCAGTCCCATTGCCACAAGTAAATGTGGAAATGTTAATGCCTCAGCTTACCAAGACATTATGGAAAATTCTATGCTTCCAACTTTGTGGAAACAGTTTGGGGAAGGCCCTTTTCTGTTCCAGCATGACTGTGCCCCAGTGCACTTTAGCTGGGATGGGGAACACCTGATGACCATTACCCTAACAAGGTGTAATGTGTAGGCGTCCCAATACTTTGTCCATATGGTGTATACAAAGATAACTAGTGTATTCAAATTTAAATCAGTAAGTGTAGTACTTACCTAACAGGCTCTTCTAATGCGCTGTTGAAAACTGTTTTGGTTTGTCATTTTTTTTCAGTGTTTCACTTCCCTTTAACCAGAGCTTAGCGGCAATAAGCATGTAGTAAAAATGAAATGCACCCAGAAAATACAGAATTATATAATGTAGGGTTTTCGCAATACTCTCCCTAAAAATGAAAATCTTGTCGTGATTTTATGTAATCGCGATAGACTCGTGGCCCTGATTATAATCCAGGGTAATTTGTGGCTTCAAGTCCTCTTGCAGTCGCACGATAGTTTCATTTTCAGAAAAAGCTCATTTTGAGGAATGCAGAGTTCTGCTCTGCAGCTTCACAAGCATACTGGGAAGTTCAGGCATACTTTTACTAATTGTTCCTATCATGGTCAGCTTTAACCTCTGTAGTTCCACACCAAGCTGGTAGGATGTGAAGAAGTTATCGCATGTTATGTTATGACCTTGCAGCCCTTCACTCATAGCAAGCACTCTGATCTGCCCCTGATTCTTCTCAGGTGCCCCTCCGCTTTGGCTTCCCAGTGTAAACTTGCATATTCTGATAGAAGAAGGCCTTCATCCACTGTAACATGAGGTCCAGCATTGTACAAGAGAGGTAGAATGCATCCCATTTATCTCATACATCCCTAATTGGAGCTATTGATCACTTCTTTTGAAATGGAGAAATATAAAGTCACAGATAGAAAAGACTTGAGAAGTTGCTAAGCAACCAAACACTCATTAGTGCCAAAAAGGTGAACTCCGCTTTTTTTCTTTTCTTAATATAATCACCATTGCGTGGGTACCCCATCTTATGAAAAGAAGTATTGAAGTATTAAGTACTATGAAGAAGAAAAACAAAAAACAAATCTGTCCACATTTCTAATGCCACATGCCAGCGTCTTCCTCATAATTTGGGTATGATTCATGAAACCTTTTGTTTTTATTCACAGTGTAGATTTCTTCCATCTCATTTTGGACTTGGCAAGTAGGACATGATTGTTTTGGGTAGTAAAATACCAGGATAAGTCATAAATAAGCAGTATCTTTCCCCTGTTTTTGTTAGAGGTTAGAGTGACTCAGTCTGTACCTGTGTTTCTCAGATATTGATTCATATTTGTTTCTAGATTAGGTCATTTGCTGACTGAACCTAAGGTATATGCGTCTCTCTGCTTCTTGCTAAATAGCTACTCCTGTCTGCTTAACAGGGGACTCCTGGTTTGCAGTGCAATAAGGAGTGACGTGTTGAAGCATCATTTGGGTATGGCCCTGGCTCCATTAACCAGATACTTTTTTGCTAAAAAATAAAAAATCTTAGAAAAGAGTCAGGGCCAGAGGTGGTCCTAGGTGGGTCAAAAGAGAGAGGCTGAGCCTCCCTGCCCAAATCTATGAGCAATTTTTTCAGTTATTTTAGAAACATTAACTGGTAAACTATTTAGCTACTTATGACTAACTTATGATTTTTATCCTGGTATAGTTATTCTTTGCCAAGAAAGCAGCTGCTTTCTCCGAACAGAATCCTTTCAAATGTCTCTTCATAAGACCCTAAATACCATTAGTAGATACTTGTTAGTCTAACTAACATTACTTATAAATTATAACTGATAAAAACATATATTTATAAAAGAAACTAAATCTTCTGTAGTTCAAAAATGAATTGGAATTCCCTAAATGCATTCCCTAAAATCATCTTACATCTGGGTCTCAATAGGGAGTCTCTGCTAAATTAATGGTATGCTGGAGGGTGCTTTTTTCTATCATTGGAACACAGCTATAGAGATTTTTTAGTTGATGACTCATAGTGTTGTGTAAAAAAATTTATATTTATTTATCTATTTATTATCACTTTTGTATTTCAGAGGTGGCAACCCTAGCCCTATTTTCACTCTGTTAATGGGGCTTGACTTGCCACGGGTGGTGTGGTGGCAAAATTCAGCTGGATATACAGAAGGTGGAGGGGCAGAATTACCCTCTCCCATTTCAAATGTTTTTTTTTTTTTTTTCTTGTGTGTGTGTGTGTTTTTAAGTACACAATATTAGTCCCATTTCCTTAAGCTTGGTATGGTAAGGGAAGTGAGGGACTTATGGGTAATGTTTAACATGGGTTTCCAGTGTGTCTGGTAGTCTGCGTGTCTGAGTGGATCTGAAAGCGGTGGATAAGGCTGTAATCCCAGACAAATATCCACTGCCCACCTCTGAAGAGCACACAGCTCAGTTTTTTTCTCTACTTTGTTCTCCAAACTGAATCTCTGGCAGGGATATCTCCAGGTACCTCTCCAACCCAGCAGCAGAGACCTCACGACCTCACAGCCTTCATGACACATGCAGATGTGTTTCATTACACTCGGTTGCCTTATGGCCTCTGCTCTGCCGCTGGCTCTTTTTTTTTTTGCCCATGGGTCCACAACCGCCATCCATAATGAGCGACTTCAGAGTGTTTTCGCCGCCCTAGCCGAGCCCCTTGGAGAATGGGGGTGTGGAGTGCTTTAATCAGTCATTAAAGTATGGCATCAGAGAGCACCTGGTCCAAGGATTCAACTTCAAGGAGGCCCTCCTTTACACACTACTGCACTACAGGGCCACCCAGCACTCAACCTCCGGAATTTCCCCAGCGTTTCTCATGCTAGGCCGGGAGCACAACCTGCTGCTTCACAGGCTCTGTCCCTGATGCCTGAGCAGTATAAAAATATTCAATTCTTTAAACAGGAATAAGAAGCCAAACCCGAACACAAACACCCCCGATGCATCCGATCCTAATGCGCTGACTCCGCAGGGTAGAAACCATGCTTAATGTGATGTTTTCCAGGCGGATTCCTCTTACAGCACCTCACAACACCGCTGTCAAGCTGTAGTTATGACTCTGGTTTCACTACACAATGCAGAAATGGTGAATAAAAAGTTTGATTAATTTAAACAAATATGTAAGATGGCAATTCAACATAAACAAAGCTAGTTAAAAGTAAACTAGCTGTCGCGCCTACAACCAAATATGCATTTACTTTCTACTGATTAATGAAGCCATAAGCATGGTATAAGAAACTATAGCGTAAAAATGTGTGTTCTTTATATGACATAGTATATGCTGTATAGTGTCAATGAGTGTTGACGTGCATAAATGGGAAGTTTATACAGTGTTACACCGTGCTCATCCGTCACAAAAGCAACAATAAAAATTCACCTTCTTTCCAAGTGTCCATGTCATTTTATATTCACACAAGAAATTTAAATGTCATTGTGAATCACTTTTCTTCTGCACATAATCCCAATTTATTACAAAGAGAAAAAAAGCAATTAGAAACAAATCCTTGACTTGTTTTTGAAGGATTGAATATTCTCTAACAAATGTTATATTAATGTTCCATCTCCTTAACTGTTGGATATTGCAAAGGGTCTGGTCAGGTCACTCCAGAAAAGCATTGATCAGAGTGCAGTCCACAGAAGGCGTTCACTTTGCATTGACATATCAAATAATGCCATTGATGCAGGTCTTATCAAGTTCGATGTAAACCCCTAGAAAAAAACGGACCCATCCCAGTCTGTAAATTGCGTAATTATCGCTCAATTAACAGCCCTAACAGACAACTCTGTACAATATTGGTGCCAATGTTCCTAATTGACTCAAAAATCATTATTTTATTTCATTCATTTATTTTCATTTGCATGCAGATTGAGCTCCAGGAAACAAGATTGAGCTTTCTTTGTGTTTACGCTCACTGACAGGGTAACATATTTGTTTTCCATTCCTAATATGTTTCTTTTTTGAAAATCCTGCTATTTCAAAATATTTTAAAATCTTTTTCTATGTGTATTAATCTATATCCAGTTCCGAGCATTGCCAGCACTAATGGAGCAGCTTCGAGTGACATCATACCTGTATATCATATCATACCAAGCTACCTAACCTGTTAAGTGTAAAATGTTATAAATAAGCTACTAAAGTAAAATAATGTGTAATTCCTTGGAGTAACTGAACTATTCTTAAGATAGGGCGACAGGGAAAATGAGTGCCGCTTCACGGCTTGTATAGATAGGCAGCAAACAAAAGACCAAAATATATAATGATTAAGAAATTAAAAACAAATTAATATTGGCAGGGACAGACTTATAATTAAACACACTTTTGAGCCTGAATTGAAAATTAAATAAACTAAAGAAAACAATTTTTAGTCAACTTCAATTGTGCACTGTTATGTTCAGAGTTTGTGTGTTCGATGTTACAAGGGTGACGTAATGGGGAACTGTGGGATATCGGCGAATGGT
>JAOYSI010044287.1:4170-26150 GCA_025775065.1 Hiodon alosoides | reverse complement strand
GCAGGATTGCTCTTTGTGTCAGTGTTCTCAGTGACAGTCGCAGGATTGCTCTTTGTGTCAGTGTTCTCAGTGACAGTCGCAGGATTGCTCTTTGTGTCAGTGGTCTCAGTCACAGTAGCAGGATTGCTCTCAGTATCACAGTGGTCTCAGTGACAGTAGCAGGATTGCTCTTTGTGTCAGTGGTCTCAGTGACAGTCGCAGGATTGCTCTTCGTCTCAGTGGTCTCAGTGACAGTCGCAGGATTGCTCTCAGTGTGACAAAAGCAAGATTTCTCTTAGTATGAAAATGGCCTCTGCATGACAGTAGCAGGATTGCTCTCAGTATCACAGTGGTCTCAGTGACAGTAGCAGGATTGCTCTGTGTGACAGTGCTCTCAGTGTAAGCAAGCATAAAAAACAAGGGCCTCTTAAACTAAAAACTGGGAAGCTTGGAGTCTTCTCTTTGATCCTTGAATAACTAAATCTGCAGAATTTCACTCTATTACTTTAAAATGTGTAGTTTGCCTGCGATCCGTTGCAAATAACCTATTTGGTTTATATCATCACATGTGTGTTTCTATTCTATTCCAAAACTCAGTTTAAGTGGCACTCATGCTCCTGTATTTCATTTGGCACTTCTTGTAGGGGAGGGAGTACTGGAGTGAGAGGGAGGTACATACTCTCACTAATATTATGTGATAGTAGAAGCTTTTATTTTTCACAATCAGCAAATAATATGCGATTGATTAAAACCACCCAACTCCAGCTCATAGGGCTCAGTTGGGCCTGCACTGACTGAGCCACTTAGCAGGGCGATGCCCCTTTACTGACTGAGCCACTCAGCAGGGCGACGATGCCCCTTCGCTGAGCCTCTCGGGAGGCAAGAGTCTTCACTGACTGAGCCACTCTGGAGGCGAGAGTCTTTACTGACTGAGCCAATCGGGAGGTGAGAGTCTTTACTGACTGAGCCTCTCGGGAGGCGAGAGTCTTTACCGACTGTGCCACCAATCGGTCTGTGTAGTTGTGATGAGGACGACGTGAGTCGTGAAGTGCAGGCTAAGAAACAAAAGAGGGCGACTGCATGATGTTTTTTGATCTAACAAACAGAAACTGTACACAGACTATACCTGAGACTGCAGAGGCAGAGTATGTGGGCCAATACCAATACTTACTATTGTTGAATGTTTCTGTCTGTCTCTCCTTTGCCTTCAGCTCATACCCCAGTTTTTCTTCATTTTACTGGGGATGGGCGGAGCCTCCCTGTACCTGTTTCGCCTCGCCAAGGGTCCCCATGTCAGGTGAGACTTTGTCTTGTCTCGCCACAATGACACATAGATACAGTGACTCACAAACACTGCCACACTAAAACGTTGATTCACAAACACTGACACACTGAAATAATGACACAAAGTATGCTTGTTGTCTAATCTTGGTGCTGCATGTGAGTGATGTGTTGGGCTTTGTTAACGGATGAAGGACAACAGCCAAGAAAACTCAGTAACTATACACTCCATGCTTCCCTTTCACCCCCTCCTCATCCCCATGTGACATTCCTGACCCACTTTCTGCCAGCTGGAACAAAAAGAACAACCCTGAGCCCTGGAACCAGCTCAGTCCGACCTACCAGTACAAGGTGAGTACAGCTGGCTTAGCGGGCCATGCTAATCTGTACCATCTTCATTGTAAACGGGGCTGACCTAGTTACTGCATTAATAACACTGTAATACTAATACGATTAGTCTAGTTAAATAACTACATGATGGTGACATCGCACACTTTTTGGTTACCCCAGTCGCCATCAAATGAGTGATCCATCTCATTAAAATAGGCAGCAGGCAGGTATTGAACTTGTGACCAGTAGGTTACTTGTTGAAATCTTTGGAAAGGTGCCGATGTTGTACCCTTGTGACCAGGCTGCTTAGCTGAGGTTGTCCAGCCCTTGGACTAAATAAAGTGTAAAACTGTAAGCGTTGTAAGGAGCTAAGCACAAGCATCTCTGCTGAGATCTTACCTGAGATGGGAAACTCATCTGCAAACGACAGATGTTTGTTTCGTAACATCCTTTTTCTTCTCAGTTTGTGGCCATCAATACCGACTACAAGAACCTGAAGAAGGAGGGCCCTGACTACTGAGGGTTTGTGCAGAGCTGCCCCTCATCAATTTCCATGGCTTGTAGGTTTTAGGCTTCCTGTACAATCCGGCTCTTTTAAAAATGCTCTTTTACCTTCTCTCACTGCATCAGTGTATCTATGATGACCACGTTTCCCCCATAATAAAGGACGTATTAGTGTAAGCCCCAGTGTGTTTGTACATGGGAAGCAGATTCCAGGCTTTGGTAAAATGGTGTATCTGCAAAACACACTGTGGACTTCTTTGAACTGTCATGTTCCTCACTGTTGCATGCACAAGTGTTCGTGTGTGTGTATGTGTGGGTGAATGTGTGTGGGCTTCTGTGTGTGTGTGTGTGTGTGTGTGTGTGTGCGTAAGTGTATGTGTGTGTGGGTGTCCAGACTTTTTTATTGCTTTCATAGTCCTCTTTCATTAACAAAGTCGACTGCAAATGGTGTCAGAAAATCATTCTTTTTCAGAGATGCCGAATTAAAGATTTTTGGTCAGACAGGTTTTTCTAACAAAAAAACCCGAACTTATTCAATAGGCCGTACGCGCTTGTGTAATTATTCCAACCTGTTTTGTGAGTCTAAAGAAACTGGAGACTGGAGTTTTACATCGTATTATGTGTCTCATCCCACCATCCCACAGTATGGAAACCTAGGGCTTCACTTTCACCCTGAAATGGATTTTAGGCACAGGTGAGAGCGAGCAGGATGAAAAGCAAAACAAGCAACACAACAAAGAACCAGCTGGCAGACGAAGAGAAGCAGCCATGTTTGGACAGGATGAAGAGTGACGGACATAAGTACTGATCCAGCACAGAGATACTAGGCACAGGGATAGCTTTTCCATATTCACTGGCCCTCGTTACACACAACACTGTTCACGTTACCACACTCTTTTTAGTCCATGGAGACGCACTCTCAGTAACACCATTGTTTTGCAGTTTGCCACTGGTCCATACAGACACGATTACTAGCTACTATATTGTATAACGGTAGTGTGGGTGGTAGGGGTACTTTCTCAGTGATCAGGGTGTAATCCTATCTTCCAACTGGAGCCATATTAAAACACAGGGAACAATGACACATGAATGACGTAAGCAGCACAAATCCAAAAAGATTTAACCAAAATCGCTCACCCAAATCAACCCCCATACACAGAGAGCAGCTTATACCCTTATAAGCTGTGAAATACCACGAAAAACACAAAGTCTGTAGAGTTTATACTTTTCAATATTTAGTTATTGAGCAGATAGTTCAATTTGGGGAACTTGCATTCCTTCATTAATTAAAATATAGCTGTACACATCCTTTCCTACAGCTGTAAACAAGCAATCTTACAGCTGGACACATGCATTCATACATCCTCCTTGCATTCAACCCAGCAATCTTCTGGTTGCCATATTAAAGTGCCATACTTTAACCATTACATCACACTGTGCCATAATTTAACCATTAAATGACACTGGCCATACTGTAACGATTGCATCACACCGTGCCTTCCTTTAACCATTATATCACACCGCTTCTCAATTTTGACCAGCCTAATCCTCACTGGATATATCGTCTATCTGAGTCACGGGCAAAGCTAATCTTAATGCACAAGGTCAGTGCGGAAACCCATGACTCTGGCCGCCCTCTCCTGTGACCTGCAGTCTCTGAGGCTCTATTCAGGCTCTTTATGATCTGAGAGGAAAAAAGAAAGGGAAGACATCAGACAAACCCTTCTCAGATGTGTGTCTCACAACGTGTCTCACAGTTTGTCTCAGAAACACTCACCTGAGCTTCTGTTGATGGGGGCTGTTTTGTTTCAGATGTCAGAATGGTAATTAATCTGTGCATGGCAGCCTGGTACTCTCAGTTTGACATCAGAAACAGAACAGATGCCCCTGGGGCAAACACTCTTTCTGTAACTGCAGTGTTTTAGTGATGGGACCGCTGTTACAGACACACTCTTGGTAACTGCAGTGTTTAGTGATGGGGCCACTGTTACCGACACTCTCAGTAACTGCAGTGTTTTAGTAATAGAGCCCCATTCCCTCTGACTGCAGTGTTTTAGTGATGGATATTGTTTTATATATATTATATTTTTAGGATAATTTTTATTTTGCCCTGATATATACTTAAAATCCTCGAAAGAGTATAGATTTTTGAAGTTTGAACCAAACATAAGCTTAGAAAAACTGATTCATCATGAGAAAAGAGTGGAAAGTAAGATTGATTGCTGATGACCTGACAGCACAGTTCTCAGACTAGCTAATGTAAAAGCTACAGAACATGAAAGGCAACCATTGCCTGCAGGAAAAGATTCACTGCCGTGTAAACATCGATCGCTGCAGAGTTCAATGCGTCTGCGTCAGTTTGTCGTCAGGTCGTGAGAAAATAACGGGGAACGGAGGTCAAGGACAACCAGATGTTGAATTTTCTGTCAGTACTGGAAAGCCTTTGACGGCACCACCCCAAAACCAACTTGACTGTTTATTATTGTTATACACATGCACGTCTACACACAACCACTCACACACACACAACGTGCACATTCAAATACACACTCACATACACACATACACAAACACACAAAAAAAGACACACACACATGTACACATACACAATCTTAGGTACACTTGCACAACCCCTCACACATACACACACACATAAACAGTTTTAACTGATCTGCATGTGGTGAACTAGTTAAATAAATGAATTTGTAATCCAGTTCAGTCCTTTGCATGATTTGCATTAGCGGTGACACTTCCAGTCAGGCAGCTGGTCAGTGCCAAACTGAAGGGTCAGGATTGGCCAACATTGAACAGGAGACAAGGTAGTTTCTAAAGTAGATTTTAAAAAAAATTTTGGGGGGGGGGGTCACTCTTCCCCTGGGGTCGAGTGGAAACCATGGAAACTAGCACGACAGTACGGAGGCTTTCATCTGAGACATTAAACATCAACTGCAGAATGTTCATGTCCCGGTCCGTCTGACCTTCAGCTCTCTATCTGTGATCCATGTCAGGATTTTAGTCCATATCTATTGATATATAGATAAAGGAAGTTTATCGCCGTCTAGAACACGCAAATACTGAAAATAAATATACTTGCAGCACCTTCGACTGTGCCCTCTGCTGGCTGGGAGAAATATTGGAGCACAGAAATCTTTCAGTTTAGTGTTAAACTGAGGTTCAGCTCACAGAGAAGACCTGTTTTTTTTTTTTAAACCCAGTTGTCACACTATATTCAATTAATACACATTGTCTGACAACAACAAGCCAAGGGTGCTCTCTGAGATCAAATGCAGCCCTGAAAGGATGGAGAGGGGAATATTGTTGAACGACAATTTCTAACAGGGAAAGGGCCCCTCCCGCTGGCAATAAAGGACACAACAACTCTGGCTTGTGAGAACTCCACAAGGAGCAGCTCACCAATTACACCTGCAGCCAGGTGGAACCAAAATGTGCATGCATCTGTCTGAGAATGTGTCAATAGGGTGTTAACTTTCAGACTAATAAACTCACAATGTTACTGAGATGTTAAAGATATGAGGTGACTAAATACACAAAAACTGTAAACTCTAAATTTCCAAAAACGCAAATTTCTCTCTTCTCCAGTGGAAACCTTGAGACATAGGTCAAGATTCTGGGAAGCGGATGTGCCCACGAATGAGCGACACCATGGGTAGACTCTGCTGAACTTTCTCAATGTGCCGGAGGAGGCAGCCCTGCTGTTAGCACTGAAGCCTTTATCAGTGAGGCTGACCGTGGGGAGGCAGCCCTGCTGTTAGCACTGGAGCCTTTATCAGTGAGGCTGACCGTGGGGAGGCAGCCCTGCTGTTAGCACTGAAGCCTTTATCAGTGAGACTTGTAAAAGTGAGCCTGGGGATGTAGCACTTCAGAGTCTTCTCCAGAGAAGACTTATTCTTGCAGCTTAATTACATTGTTAGCCGCTGATGGGAACTGTCTTGTTCCAACTATGTTCCCTTGAATGAGATATTTGCTTTGAATGCATCTCTTCTGACTGGCCATGTGCAGTGTTTTATTGATTGGGGCCACTGTTACAGACACTCTCAGTAACCGCAGTGTTTTAGTGATGGGGCCACTGTTACACACACACTCTCACTGTAACTGCAGTGTTTTAGTAATGGCGACACTGTTAAAGCATTCTCTGTGTCAGTTTATTGTAAGGTCATGAGAAAATAAAGGGGAGCGGAGGTCAAGGACAACCAGATGTTGATTTTTCTGTCAGTACTGGAAAGCTTTTGATGGCACCACCCCAAAACCAACTGGACTGTTTATTATCGTTACACACATGCACGTGTACATACAACCACTCACAAAAACACATTCACATACACACATACACAAACTCAAACCAAGACTCACACACACATGGTGTGTGTTCATAGTGTGTGATTATGTTGGTACTCTTAGATTTCATTGATTTATTTAATAATTAATTTATTGTGCAGCACTTCGGTTCAGACTGTTATTTTTAAATGTGCTTTATAAATAAATGCGATTGATTGATTGACACACCCTCAATCAACACACACACACACACACACACAGGTTCCTGGGGATTCAAATCTCCCATGACCTTGCCTGGACTCGCAACACAGAAGCCATCCTGAAGAAGGCACAACAAGAAGCCATCCTAAAGAAGCCACGACAGCATCTCCACTTTCTGAGGTGTCTGCGGAGATAGGGTTTGAGCCCACAGATGCTTGTAAACTTCTAGTGCAGCATCATTGAAAATGTCCGGATTGGAGGCATCACAGCGTGGTACAGCAACACCACCGCCCAGGACTGGAAGGCTATCCAGCGGGTTGTGAAAACAGCGCAGAAGATCATTGGAGTAGAGCTACCAGCCATCAGTGACCTCGACACCACACACTGCCACAGCAGAACCCTCTTCGTCACCAAAGACACTACCCATCCTGGCCGTCACCTCTACTGCCGAGAGACTCCAGATGGCGGAGCATAACGACAAGAACAAACAGGTTCCATGACAGCTTCATCCCCCAGACGGTGCGCATGCTCAACCATCAGCAGTAGACCATCTGGGATCCCCCGATCCATCCTATCCCATCCATCCATCTAGACATCCGCCCCCTGCCCTGGCTGGTCCATCCCTACTCCATCCCTCCCCCACAACTGCAGCAGCACCCGTCACTTTACCCATCACCAGAGTACCTTATACACTAGTCACTGCACTGCACTTTAGCATAAGATCGGTATTGAACTTATAATTTATTGTTTATACAGGAATATTATATAGGCATTGGTTTCTATGTACATTTTTATTGTTATTTTTTTACATAGGGCTTATGTTAGAATGCTAGGGAGTAGTCGAAGAGGAGCCAGACCAAGACTTCCAATATACCTGTACTTGTACCTTGCAAATGGAGAATAAACTCAAACTTGAAACGTCAACTGCAGAATGTTCATGTCCTGTTCCCTTCTGACCCAATTAAGCAGCCTTGCTCTCTATCTGTGATCCATGTCAGGATTTTAGTCCATATCTATTAATATATAGTTAAAGGAAGTTTATCCCAGTCAAAAATAGCCAAATACTAAAAATGGATACTTGCAGTATCTTGGATGGTGCCCTCTGCTGGCTGGGAGAAATATTTGAGCGTTAAACTGTTAAAGCGTTCAACGCAGAAGACCTGTATTTTACCCTTCAAACCTCAGAGGTCACACTTCCGAACATTTGTTGATTCAATGAATACACATTGTCTCACAACAACAAGCCAAGGGTGCTCTCTGAGATTAAACATAGCATTGAAAAACAAAGCTCTGGGAATGTTTATAATTGCGCCCTCACAGGCAGGAAGGAAAATGCTCTTTCTGTCTAAACCAACACTTACTCTGTATTCATGGTTTAAAAGGCCTAGGCGCCCTTTTGAATTGATGACCAGGCGAAAAGCTTAGATTTTGAGCAAAACATCCAAAACAAAACATTCAAATTCTGCTCTTTGTAGGTTGGTCCTGCCAATAAAAAATAAATCAATGAATGAGTAAATAAATTCAGAAAAAGATTTTGAAGTAAATCAACAGTGAAATTGTTTCTTGTCTTTGGTCAGTTTATATCAACAATAAAAATGTATCATTATTTGTGCATTATTGTCTTTAACAGGACATCACAAAGTTCACATTTCAAAGTTGCTCTAAATCATCCCCAACAGGTGGAGTCAAACTCAGTGCTTTTTTTTCTGACCAGGGAAGCGACTCTTATATTCAGCTCTATATCTTGCCTTTGCACCTGCTTAAGCACTTTTAAAGTCTAATACTCTGAAAAATGGTTAATCTCAGCTTAAATTTATTTTAAATCTAAAGAAGTACTTTCTTTGTACTTGTTAAAGTTACTGACTGCAGTTGAATATAGGGCTTTTGTGTATGTAGACTTAGTTTTCTTGTTTTGTGGTTTGGATTTATTTTGAATAATACGGCCACAGTACTTTGTTATGGATCAGGAGAAAACCCAGATGCAGACAAGTTGGGGGTAAACCTGATTTAATTGCAGAATCGGGGGTGGGGGTGGGAACTGAAAGACACGAGAAAAAATACACATATAAGAAAACAGCACAATGCACATTCACCAGTTTGTTGAACAATATTATCTTGTGTCCGGTTTTCAGGGTTAGTGGCTGTGGGGGTGGTTAGAGGGTTTTGGGGGTTGGAGTTTGGGAGGATTGAACAGAACTGGCCCATACCTTCCTGTTGTCTGACTCCACCCATTAGTGTCTGTGGTCATCAGAACCAGCTCAAAGAAGCTTAATTTACCTCACATTATTGGTGAGTGATCCTGTAGGTCCATTACATATAACAATTTGAAATGTTGTTGAGGCACAGATTTGAATCATGTGCTACGATGCTGGTGTGCAGGAGTGACTCATTTATCTAGTGGGCCTAGCCACTTAGCTAGTGAACGAGTGGGCCTAGCCACTGCCCTGTGTCTGCATCTCAACACAGCTTAGCTAGTGAATGAGTGAACCTAGCCAACCGCCCAGCCTCTGCATCTCAACACAGCTTAGGTAGTGAATTAGTGGGCCTAGCCACTACCCTGTGTCTGCATCTCAACACAGCTTTGTTCATTTGCTCACTAGAATCATTAAGGGTCTGAAGTGATCACTTAAATTTTTCAGTTTTACTTAACTTATGGAGGAATTGATATGCTATAGTTAAATTCACAAATTTAGGAATTCTATTGCATTTGTAAAATGTGTGGAGAATTACTTGATGGAGAGTTGGCTGGAGTGGGGATGGAGGTTTGTTACTGGCTTGCCTTAAAGAACTTACAACTTATAAGACTGAAGATGCTGTACCAGTCGTAAAAAAGAATGGCCATTCAAAATGCTGATTCCCTGGGTTGGAGGAGACGCTGCCATCCCTTTCAGATTTCAGCCAGACTGCTACTGAAAGGAAGCGCCTACAAGACGCTTTCCTGGGCTCATCCAATGCTGGATGGTCATTCTGGAAGTTGTAGTACAGACACACCTTCTGCACCAGCCTGTAGTCAATGCTGAAGAAGGAGATCTGGATGCAGATGACCTTGAAGGGCTTAGCACAGAGCCAGGCAGTGCTGGACTGGGTGTGCTCCGTGAAGCAGGTCTGTGAGGGGTCGTAGAGGCAGGGCTTGGTCTTTAGAGCCCGGACAGCACTCTTGTGTTCCACCTGGCAGTTTAGGGTCTTAGTGTCTATGGGGTCGACGGTAGGCTGAGTCAGCCTTCGGTGGTAGATGTCCGACCATGGAAGCCACTGGAACGACTGGAACTCCGCCACTTTAGAGGGTGGGACTATGCTGACGGACACGTTGCCCAGGCTGGGTTGTGTTGGAAATGGACGCTGAAGGTGCCGTTCACATGCTCCACGATCTTGCCTGTCACCAGCAGGCCAAACTTCACCGTTTTGATTTTGAAGTAGAATTCACCCCATCCAGAGCCAGCTTCAGAGAAGGTTTACGCTTGCCACTGTACCCTGACTGGTAGTGGCGGAGTGATTGATTTTGCCACTGGTCATACCGGTTCTGGAAGACGCCATTCGTTTTGAATACACTGGCAGTGCTGTCCAAGGTTGGGATCAGATGGAATGGTTGGAAATGTGGCTGGACTGCCACAACTGCTCCCCTGGTTTCTACTATTCCATGAAGGAGGATCTTTGACACAGAGCTAACTGGGCTGACCAGATCCAAACCTTCTATCACCTGCTTTTCCAGACCATGCAGCCATGGGCAGGGAAACAGAGCGAATTAGTAGCTAAAGGACAGTCACTAAAGGTCAGCAGCTAAAGTACAGCAGCATCAGAAAACTGCTAAAGGACAGTCACTAAAGGACATCAGCTGAAGGGTAGAAGGTAAGGAACAGTCACTAATCAAGCACTTAATCAAGAACTATTCCTGCCTTGGATTTATGTGGACAGAAGTTTTGTTTTACTGTTCAGTTTTATTTACTTTGATGGACATCCTGTCCTTCTTGTGACACTGTCCTGGTTCTTAATGAAGAATTTCTTCTTTTCTGTTCAGGATTACATTGAATTGCCCTCCTCCACACTTTATTGATTTTTAAACATGCCTGTACTGATGTAATTTTATTTTTCACAGCAGTGAAGCCTGTTGTTTTGATAAATGGGCCTTTTGTCTATTCAGTCAAAATGTTCTTCTCCATTAATTGTGAAAGGATTCCTCAATCAGGACACTCTCATAAAGCAACAACAAATGACTACATTTTCACTCATTACCTCTCGCGCACCGTGCACCACACACCCCACAGACACACATACACCACTCTGTCCTTTATACAGCCATTCATCATAATGTCTGTGTGCTTGACACTGATGTTGAGTATTGCTGTTGTTGAGACTGCAAACACCTTCATCAGAGGATGTGGGGCAGTTGAATGATTTGAATATGAAACGAGGCACGGTCTGCTTTTTGATTGAGGAACCCAGTGTCTCATACTTGAGCTTTCAGCAGTTTTATACATGTTAACACGTTAATTTAATCTCCTTGTGTGACACATAGCCTTCTCTGTTGCAGCACAGCATCCGTGGATATACCGTTGTAGCACAAGTTTACGGTTCCTGGGTTAGATGAAGGCTCACAGAGTATTGACCTCAGCTGGACGTGTGCCCATGCTGAATCTGGGTCAGTCTGGATTTTTCTATTACTTTTTTTCTAAGGATTTTTTGTTCCCTGGGATCTCAGATGTCAGCCGTTTGAGAATAAACAAACCTAAACATAATCTGCTCTGTCGTACCTCACTATGACGGATATATAGTACAAAGCAATATTTTTGTGCTGATAAGCTATAGGTAAATAAAGCCAGACATTAGGTAAGCATGATGGAAAGGGTGTGTGTGTGTGTATGTGTGCGAGAGAGAGAGAGAGATAATGTGGGTCACTCTGTGTGCGTGTGGGATAGAGAGAGCGAGTGTATGTGAGTGTGTGTGTGTGTGTGTGTGTGTGTGTGTGTGTGAGAGAGAGAGAGAGAGAGAGTGAATGCGTGTGTGTCACAAGATGAAAAGATCATTACATACTTGCTGGCACTTACAGCTTAGCGTGGAAACATTACATTTCCATGGTTTTCCATAAGTAACCCCCATTGTGTATGTGTGTGTGTGTGTGTGTGTGTGTGTGTGTGTGTGTGTGTGAGAGAGAGAGTGCATGAGGTAGAATGGGTTTGTGTGAGAGAGAGTAAGAGAGGCATACAAGGCAACATGTGACACGCACGTGATTATGATTGGTCTAAATGAGCCGGCTTTGCCCGCACAAAAGACATTGGAGGAAAGGAAGGAAGTGAATTATCAAAATTATATAAAAAATAAAGAATAAAAAATGGACAGAATATTGTAGACAGACATGATGCACATGAGTACCCAAGACACAAACTGACTAAACATAATTTTTTGTGAAATCTGGATCAAACAAAATATTAACACTAATAGGTTTTATAGTCAATACTTTGTAACTTTTACAGTGCATGCATTTCAATTAGATTTTCAATTAGAATTATAATCTAAATGGAAAATCCCTAACGGATTACAGAGGCAATCATTTTAATCGAAAACTTGCTTGGTCTCCAGTAGATGAATGAATTCATTGCAAAGGCCAAATTAAAATCCAGTCAAGTCAACTGTCACTTCACCGTCACTCAGTTCCCTGTCACTCACTACACTGTCACTTCACTGTCATTTCACTTTCACTCACTTCACTGTCACTCACTTCTTTCACCTCACTGTCACCTCACTGTCATTCGCTTAACTGTCACTTACTTCACTGTCATTCACTTAACTGTCACTTTACTGTCACTCAGTTCCCTGTCACTCGCTTAACTGTCACTTCACTGTCACCTCACTGTCACCTCACTGTCACCTCATACAATCACATGTGTGTTTGTGATTGTATCTGGACATACTGTAACTGTACCATGCATGCATATAAAAAACTCACAAACCATTGACTGGCCCAGGCCAGCACACGCCCCAACTCCGTCAGGCCCCAACTCAGCAACTGTAATCTCCTATGTTCCAAAGTGGTAGCACAACAAAACGGAGACTGCCATCACTGTGTTTAGCTGAGTTTAGCTGTGTTTAGCTGTGTGCTTTGCACCTGGAGGAATCAGTATAGATAATGACATCTCAAATGAGTGCTTATCCAGAGTGACTTAGAGTAAGTGCACAGAATAATAAGGCAATAAAGGGACAATTACCGGTTCCAGGGCCTCAGACTTGCGTTTGTATGTCCACAATACTGAAAACACAAGAGCACCCAAAAAGCTTGTACGGTTCCAATTTTGTAGATAATGTTATTAATAATTACAACTGGAAATTACAGCTATAGTCAAGGTGGCCTGTTACAATTTGTGTTTCTGGTAGTGGAGAAAATAATCACCTCAGTGTGCAAAATCAAAATCCCCGTTTCAGCACCATAGTTTTTGGACAGCGCCAGTTTGGCACTGAAAAGTTTTACTAGATGGGATGTTTGGAGTTAAGCGCTAATTTCTATCAACCCATTTTCCCACAAAACCAGATTAATTTTATACTTCTATTGTGTTATGTGTTGTTTCTATTGTGTTATTGGATGTTCTGCGTTGCCAACGCAAGCACTGTATGTATTTACTATATATGAAGTATGTATAACTGCTTTTGTAATGAATAGGTTTTAGTCTATAGCCTATTAAATTATTTTATTTTTTTGGATGTATATTTTATATAGTACGTTGCTGGTCCTGAGTACATATAATGTTCTCATGTGGTAACATGTATAGAATGACAATAAAATAAATACCATACCATACCATACCATGGCAGCAAGTGAACATTTTGTCCTCAAAGTTGATGTGTTAGAAGCAGGAAAAATGGGCAAGCGTAAGGATCTGAGTGACTTTGACAAGGGCCAAATTGTGATGGCTAGACGACTGGGTCAGAGCATCTCCAAAACTGCAGGTCTTGTGTGGTGTTCCCGGTCTGCAGTGGTCAGTACCTATCAAAAGTGGTCCAAGGAAGGAAAAGCAGTTAACTGGGGACAGGGTCATGGGTGTCCAAGGCTCACTGATGCACGTGGGGAGCGAAGGCTGGCCTGTGTGGTCCGATCAAACAGACGAGCTACTGTAGCTCAAATTGCTGAAGAAGTTAATGCTGGTTCTGATAGAAAGGTGTCAGAACACACAGTGCATCACAGTTTGTTGTGTATGGAGCAGCGTAGCCGCAGACCTATCAGGAAGCCCATGCTGACCCTGGCCACTGCTGAAAGCTCCTACAATGGGCACGTGAGCATCAGAACTGGACCACGGAGCAATGGAAGAAGGTGGCCTGGTCTGATGAATCACAGTTTATTTTACATCACGTGGATGGCCGGGTGCGTGTGCGTCGCTTACCTGGAGAACACATGGCACCAGGATGCCCTATGGGAAGAAGGCAAGCTGGCGGAGGCAGTGTGATGCTTTGGGCAATGTTCTGCTGGGAAATCTTGGGTCCTGCCATTCATGTGGATGTTACTTTGACACGTACCACCTACCTTAGCATTGTTGCAGACCATGTACACCCTTTCATGGCAACAGTATTCCCTGATGGCATTGGCCACATTCAACAGAATAATGCGCCCTGCCACAAAGCAAAAATGGTTCAGGAATGATTTGAGGAACACAACAATGAGTTCAAGGTATTAATTTGGCCTCCAAATTCCCCAGATCTCAATCCAATCGAGCATCTGTGGGATGTGCTGGACAAACAAGTCCGATCCATGGAGGCCTCACCTCGCAACTTAAAGGACTTAAAGGATCTGCTGCTAACGTCTTGGTGCCAGATACCACAGCACACCTTCAGAGGTCCATGCCTCGACGACGGGTCATCCATTCTTTGACTCATCCAAATGAATTAACTTTAGCGCACAGATAGCGCATGATAAAATAAACTAAAATAAACTGGACGGACTCTTTAATGCAAGGATTATTGATGACTGACTCCTGCTACAAATATTAATCAGTAAACTCTGTTTCAATGCTTAATTATAAAAAGCTAATTTACGCAAGTATAGAAGCACACAGAAACAGCGTTTATCTGTTTGAATGAACAAGGTAGCTATCACGTTACAATTCAAATCAGACAATCCCATCAAAAAGTAATGGCATCAGTACTATAGACAGAATAAGTACAATACTGTACACACAACCGAGCAGTTAATTTGATGTTGATTTAAACCCATATGCTCGCTGAACAAGGTGGGAGGATAACCTCACAAATTTCTACCTTACAACCAATCCTCTCAGGTAATAGGCTATAGCCTGAGAAAAACGCAGCTTCGGCTACTGGGAGATGACAGCTGGGACAGAATTAATTAAAGTTAACAGCAGAGAATAGCTGGACTTTTTACGGTAAACGATGCTGTCTCTTCGGTCTTCAATAATTACTAACGGCCATAATTGTAGATCCCATCAAATCGCGTAGGTTTTTCGAATCAATAAATCGATATCGGAACTTAAACCAGCTAAGATAAACGCGGCAATGTTCGAAATTCACGAGTCTCCGGGTAACATAGACCACTGCGGGGTATTTTCATTTATTCGGATGTAAGTTATCTTACCTTCAACGGAATCCACTGTACTAGAATAGCCAGCTTCATTGCGGTTCCTGCAGCGATCCTTCCTAAAAACCAACCATTTCAGAGGGTTAAAAAATTTAAATGTATTGTTATTACAAACGAACCTATTCAGGCCAGGGGATAATATATACAAGTCCCCAAAATTTAGTTTAAAAGTAGCCTACTTATCCGAGGAATATACTAAGAAATCAATGTTTGAGGCCTGCGAGTGCTACTAATTAAAAAGTAAATTTCGGCTACCGGAACTGCGAAAACAAATTAGAGTAATCTGGCATGATTAAGAGAAGATTAGACTTGCCTTAACGCCCAGTCAATGAGCATTGTCTGGTTGGCATTTGCAGCGGCTTCTCCTATGCTCCTTTACAGGCACACTCTGTCTGCTTTCTAAATGTATCTTTAATTACCAGCCTGCAATGGGTTCCAGGTACGATACAAGAGGCATTTTACGACAGGTATATTGGCAACTGTAACCTAGCTAACACAACCAAACTCGAAAAGGGAGAAACAATGAGCCCACAAATAAGGCCGAAGGTTTGAGTGGTGACGCTCAGAAAGGATAATGCTTCGAAGGTCTCCGGTACATAAAGACTTTGTGAAATTCAAGTCAAGTAGACAAAGCTTGAGCAACCACAAGTGGTCTAACCAAATGAGATGAGATGTGGTGCTGCCACGGTATGTTTAATGTTAAAAAGAGATAGAATAGAATTTTGGGGTTAACATTTTTTACGGAATAGACGTTCACGCGGTCAATCTATTTATTTTCATATTTATTTTTAAAATCCGGAGTGTCAGATGTTTAGTGAACATTAAACCATTTGTATGTATTATTTCGGCTACAAGCACTCTGCTTTAATTAAGCGCCAAAACGCTGTAGGGAGTATATGTTTCGAATTAACAATCACTGCAGTTAAGAAAACTAGAAAATAATCTGTGACATTCTATCCTGTCATTTGCTCAAAATGCAGGTATTGCCACCTGTTGGTCAGGGTGTAAGATGCATGCCACATAAATCCACCCTGGACAGCAAGGGCCCAGGCAGCCCTTAGGAAAGATGAATTCAGAACCATTTGTTCCACAGGTACCTTTGCTTTTTCCCTGGCTCTGATTTTAAGTGGAAAAAACAATATTCTCTGAGTCCATTTTACACACACACACACACACTTGCACAGAAACCCAGACACAACCCACTTTTTCTCTCTTGCTGAATCACACACACACACACACAAACAAACATACACACACACTCCTCCACTTTCTCATTTGCACAGACATACTTTATCCCACTCCCTCACACACACACCCCTCCTCCCTTATGATCACACACAAACCCCTCCTCCCTTATGTTCACACACACACACCCTCACACACACACCCCTCCTCCCTTGTGTTCACACACACACACATACACACACCTCCTCCCTTATGTTCACACACACACACACGCACGCACACACCCCTCCTCCCGTATGTTCACACACACACACACGCCTCCTCCCTTATGTTCACACACACACCCCCCCTCCCTTATGATCACACACACCCCTCCTCCCTTGTGTTCACACACACACACTCACACACACACCCCTCCTCCCTTGTGTTCACACACACACACACACACACCTCCTCCCTTATGTTCACACATACACATCCCTCCTCCCTTATGTTCACACGTACACACACACACCCCTCCTCCCTTATGTTCACACACACACACACACAGATACACACACCCCTCCTCCCTTATGATCACACACACACCCCTCCTCCCTTGTGTTCACACACACACACCCCTCCTCCCTTATGTTCACATACACACACCCCTCCTCCCTTATGATCACACACACGCACGCACACACCACTCCTCCCTTATGTTCACACACACACCCCTCCTCCCTTATGTTCACACACACACACCCCTCCTCCCTTATGTTCACACACACACACACACACACTCCTCCTCCCTTATGTTCACACACACACACACCCACACCCCTCCTCCCTTATGTTCACACACACACACACACACACACCTCCTCTCATATGTTCACACACGCACACACGCACGCATGCAAACACACAGGCAGGCACGCACGCACCCACACACACACACTCGCATGCACGCAAACACACACGCACGCACACACACACACACAATGGGGTTTCCACGCTTAGCTGTAAGTGCCAGCAAGCATGTAATGATCTTGTGATCTGTTTATTTTCAGTGATATTTGTGATAACACTGTTAATAACTTTAGAAATGATGCAAGAGAAACGGCACATTTGGTTTTCTGTTATTCTCTGAAATGTTTTGAATTTTCCACACGTAGCTGAACCCGTGGGTTTCCATCAGGTTCCCAGTGGCCTTTAATCCAAAAAACTGCTTTTTCCTGCTTTCTCTGTTTGTTTGTCAAGTTTCATGAGTCAGCACATTCCCAGAAAAGCCGGAGAAAGAATCCCGTTTTCCCATAGGGACGGCGATGAGTGTGTTCATCCAGCCTAACTCTTTGGTGTTTCCGGTATGGAAAGTTATGCCCTCGTGACTTTGGGGGCCTTTTGTAAACTAATGTTCGCTGCTATGGGACTTCACTGGTGCATTCTGACAGAGAACCTAAGGAGCTTGACGCAAACACCTCGCAGTACAAATGTTAAAGAAACCTAATTAATAGTACCATACTTGTTAGTTGACTCTTTGATCTGGGAGTTAAAAAAAATTTTTTTATAGTTTTTTTTTAAACACTCTCGATAATGAACACACGTTTAAATTAACACTTGCTTTAATTTACACATTTTAATGTTGAGAGAATAAAACAGATGCTTTAAATAACACTTTTGAATTAACAAATTATTTAATTTGCACCCCTTTAATGGACAGGTTTAAATGTAAATCCAGCCCATTCGGCCCCGACCTTCTTTCTTGGGTTCTCACAGGCCATTGCTCAGTAAACTCTATGAATTGCTGTGCAGTAGTGGAAGCTAGGTTTCTAGTTACCGGGAAAATCCCAGAAATAATGGAAAGGGATTCAAAGGCAATTTCACAGCCATCCGCCCCTAATTGAATGGTTTGTTTGTTGCACTGGTTTCCCAGCTCCCCCATCTCCTCTAACTCAAGGATCCGGGACAGGACTGAGAAATGTCTGTCTCCATTTCTCAAAGATCCCCATCTGGCTTAAATAATGGGGGCTCTTAGTAAAGCTTGCGTCCTGGTTGCTGAAGGAGCAACCGGTGTGGCTCCGGTGTGAGACAGATACACTAAACACTGTTTCAAGCATCATTGTCTGAGTCAGGTGCGTGAGTGTGTGGGTGTGTGTTAGGGGTGCCACCCCATTGTTCAGATTTAGTGTTAAGCAAAACAGAATGTCACGTCTGCCCTCTCACACCCCCCTGCACTTGTGTACAGCCTACAAAAGGGTTGAGAGGCAAGCAAGCAGGCAGGCAGATCTTAAAAGGGAAGGACACAGATTCCCTACACCCTGACAGACTTGTACTTCAGCGCAGAACAACATTCCTAAGGCTAAAGTGCCTGTAAAATTAGCACCTTGATCTTTATAGCACCGAGTGCATTTAGCATTCTGTCATCGCTGTGCTATAATTACTCAGCTGTCATCACTGTATTGTTTTGTTTTCATCTTTGGTCAAACCACAATCTAACAATCATCGCTGTCACCCAGCAATCAATTTCTGTAATGTGTGATATCCCTGGTGGGTACAAAACCAAAAAATGGTACGGTGGAGCCAATTAGGGAGGAATCAGGGGGCCCATTGGGGCACGTATGACAGGCCTGTTTAAGGGTGGAGTACAGGAAGAAGAGGGCCAGAACAAAGTCTCCTCTTGGGGTGCAGCTGACCTCACCCACACTTGCCTATTGTACTTGTGGAGGTGCCTAAACCAGAAGGGGTGCCGCCAATCATGGCTTAACATCAAAAGAGGCTGGGCAAAGCATCCAGCCAATGGTGGTTTTTGCAAGGAAACTGGATTGATCCAGAGAAGAAAAATAGAGTTGGTTTGGTAGTGATGAGAGACTGACTCCAGCTGAGCTTATGGGAGAAGTCTGGCGTAGTGAAGACAGACAGACTCCACCTTTTTGAGAGCTTCTCTTCTTTCATCTAAAAACTAGCAAATAGTCTAAATCTCAGGTCTAGTTGACAACTATAAGCACCAACAGGGAAATAGGCTATTAGTCCTAAACTGATGTCCATTGGCTTCTCTGAATCTGTGACTATAAACCGAGACTAGAAACTAAATTTAAACTGTGTCTATTCCATGCTAAGTCAAAAGGAATTTATTAGAATACAGAGGCGTTTGTGAGAAGAATCCACATTAGCACTGATATTAATAATAATCTTAAGCCCAAAAAGTCTACGTTTAAGATTCAAAGACTATGCACTGGAACTAGATTTAAATATGATAGATAGAGTATACTTATTCAAGATCTTGGGGTCACCATTTATCCACATCTCATCTTTGAACATCATACCAAAAATATGTTTACAGTTGCCATCTTAGACACATTGCTGTGATTAGACTTTTCTTAGGTCATAAGGATGCAGGGAAAAATTATTCACGCCTTTGTTACTTCCAGACTTGACTACTGTAATGCTATGCCATCACAATGCAGCTGCTTGGATCCTGACTAGACAAATAATATGATCATATTCTGACATTGGTTGCCAAAAAAGTAATCAGACTGACTCCATTTTTAAAGCTACTCGTAAGCAACCCATTGAGGCACTCCAGCTACAAGACCTCAACCTCCACCACAGAAACCTCTCACCATCTGGGCATGAACCACCTAAGTTCTTTTGGATACCCGGCGCTAGCTACTACTTTAATGCAAACTCACTATAAATCCTGTCCTATTGTTCTCCAACATGTCTTGATTGCCTGAGCAGTGAGGGAACATTTGTCTAGTTCCCCCCTAAAATCTGGGGTTTCTGGAACCTCAATTCTTCCAGGTAAATTCCCTCTGTACTGTGCTTTGTGACAATCTTATTTTTTGCTATATCAAATAAAAATTGGACTGACTTTCATGGTTTCATGGCTCACTGTTTCCTTATTGAAACAGTAAGTTGAATTTATGCAACTTTTGCACATCAATGTGTCCTGTCTTTTTTAACCAAATGCACTCTCTGGTGTATTAAAAGAATAAATTGGTTGTAGTGTTCAGACAACCCCTCTGTATCAGCACTCCATTTGTGTTGTAAAAAAAGAGAATCTCGTTGTAGGGTTATCCTAATGTGTGAGAGAGTTTATGGCCTTATCAAGGGCATTCGATTATTTTTAACTTCTGGGCAGATATCTTTGTTTGTAGTCCAGCAGTGTTCCACTGTACCAGAGCCACGTCACTGGCTACTGTAGTAACACCTCAACAAAAAGCTTACGTGAAACCCTCTCAACGGCCAAAGGTCACCCTCACCACTCGGGTCAATAGGGACAAAGTGTCTTGCTGTAATTTATTGTGAGAACTACTCACAATCCTTTTTGGGTTTTAGCCTATATATTTGTTCAGTTTAAGCACAGTTATGCTGCACAAGTAAGCCCCAAACAGGGAGAAAAACATCTTTGTAGTTACCAGGCTTTGATTTTAAACGATGCGACAGTAAAAGATGAAATGGCAACTTTCACGACACAACTTAACGTGAGTAAGTGACAAACAAAACAAAGTGCCTGTTGGAGAGACTGTCCTCCAGTTGGCACTGAATCTTCTATCCACTTTGTTAAATGTGTGTCTGTGTTGAAGTGTTTTAAATGCTAATGATTGAGAGACAGGGTTTGGAGAAACACCTTGCATCTTCCTCGCTACCCCTTGTTTGCTGGGATTTGTGCTGGTAGCCAAGATTAGCCATATAATTGTTGATTCAAACTAGGGGGTAAACAACAGGGGGAAAGGATTAGTGATTTTTTTTTTTAATTAAGAAATTAATTAGATAATCACGACACTTTAACAGTAGTGCATCTCCTATTAAACCTGGTGTCAGGTCTGACAGTCTGAAAGATTGCAATGCGATCCAATCAGGAGACAGTATAACACAAAGTGGTTCTGGGGCTCTACGCTTGACGTTTCTCATCTGAGCAACAGTCCTCCTTCAATTGCTCTTTTAGACATCGAAATGACTTTTTACTTATCGCTTGGCCAAGTACTTCCACCTCATCCTTGACTAAAGACTGCCACGTTTGCTTTATAGTCCTTGCTTTATAGTCCATTAGAAAGGCTGCACACCACTGTTCCTCTACACAGTCGCCCTATGCCCCACACAACACTGTCGACTCTTATGGGACATCCCATACCTCGACACAACGCTGTTCTTCACTACTGGGTTGCCCCATGCCCCACACAACACTGTCGGTTCTAATGAGATGTCCTGTACTCCGCACAATGCTGTTCCACTCTAATGGGATTTACCATACCACACACAACACTGTCGGTTCTAATGAGATGTCCTGTACCCCGCACAATGCTGTTCCACTCTAATGGGATTTACCATACCACACACAACATTGCTCCACTCTTATGGGACATCCCATACCTCGACACAACGCTGTTCTTCACTACTGGGTTGCCCTATGCCCCACACAACACTGTCGACTCTTATGGGACATCCCATACCTCGACACAACGCTGTTCTTCACTACTGGGTTGCCCCATGCCCCACACAACACTGTCGACTCTTATGGGACATCCCATACCTCGACACAACGCTGTTCTTCACTACTGGGTTGCCCCATGCCCCACACAACACTGTCGACTCTTATGGGACATCCCATACCTCGACACAACGCTGTTCTTCACTACTGGGTTGC
>JAOYSI010044276.1:7500-27407 GCA_025775065.1 Hiodon alosoides | reverse complement strand
GAATATATATATATAATAGAATACTTGATTAGGGAAGGCTACATATTTAAAATTCAGGGGTGGTTAGAGGCCGGCTGAGTGCACGTCTTTTCACTTCTCTGTCTCTGTTATCACCAAGGTGAGTGCACGTCTTTTCACTTCTCTGTCTCTGTTACCACCAAGGTGAGTGCACGTCTTTTCACTGCTCTGTCTCTGTTATCACCAAGGCCACTGTGGCCCTCTGTGCAGATTTTTACAGTGCAGTTTACCTTCCATTCTCACCCAGAGAGGGAAAGAAGGGGTGTATCAATCTGTCCCACTCCTCAAGGATCCTGGGCTATTTCAGGGCCTGTTAGCTGGTGCCAAGGAAGCCCCTATCACCCATTCTCCTCAGGGCAGCGGGAACCATACCTCAGAAAAAATTATTGTACCATTTTAAAAGCCTGGAAAATTGTAACCTTTGAAACAGGCAAAGATGCTAAATTCGACAAATCTATTTCAGAGGGTATTAGCGCAACCTAGTGTATGAATTAACGTACTGGAATATTCTTTTTTAAATGTCAGTTAGTGCTAGAGTAAGTTCCTATCTTAAACGTTATGTAATTACTTGACTTACAGGCATGAACGAACACGAGCATATGCAAAGTTCAATTCCATTCCGTTCAGCGATCATTGGAAAATTACAGTTAAAAAATACGTGATCATATCACCAATAAGGTTACTTTGTAAACAGTGTTTGGAAAAGCCATTCATGCATGAAAAAGTGGAAAAGGGTTACTTGTTAATGTCACTGTTAAACATTTTACACAATTATGTAAAACAAAGTGATAAATATATAATTGATTAAATTATGTTACATATTTCATTCTCTACACCAATTTTGCATTTTAGACATTTTATTACACACACATTTATTTCTCCAAGAATAAATTATTGTTCTTACTTGCACTTTATACAATGAATTTCTACTAGAATATGTTATGTACCTTTATCAATAATTCAACAGAGAAATGCATATGATGTCTATATTAAGGGATAATGAATTATCATGGGCACAGGGTAAAGAGCACGGTAATCGAGTTTTATAAAAGTAGTGTTTGTAGTAGTTCGTTTGATGTTCTCCGACATAACTTTCAGTGTTACTTGCTTCATTTATAATTCAACCACAGCCAGCGCCTTACAATAAAAATAAGAAAAAAGAAAAAGAAAGTGGAAGAAAGATAAAGAAGTTAAAGGTTTGCCTTTTGAGACAGTCAATACGGACGGGGGCTGAGCGAGGACACAAAGGATGGCTCAGCATGTGGGACCGACAGAGAGGGGGGACGAAGGCGTCCGCTCTAGCTCCCCTGTCAAACAGCAGTGCTCAGTTAATCACACATCAAAGTCCTTACGCTCACCCCTCCCCACTCGCCTGGCCATGGTTCGCTGTGCCCATGTCTCCCTTCCTGGTGAGCTCCGGGTCCTGCCCCTGAAAGGGCTGCCGTCTTCTGTGAGGCCGGCGTCTCCTATAGTAATGCCAACAACGAGACATTTGGGGAGACAAAGTAAGCAGATTGTATCTTTAATAATCTGTATATTGTCCTGCTCTGAAAAGTCTGGTTTCAAAGCCAGGGCGACTTTTTGTTGCTGGATAGATTATCTGTCTGATCTAAAGTAGGTCTTTTAACTGTCACTCACCATCTTGATTTTCGTGGATCTTTTACTTTATTTTGGCTGAAGAAATATCCCAACTCGCCAAAAAAAGGCTTTTCATACTCAAACCAGTTAAGGGTGTTAATAAGTTGACCTTTCAAAATCCCATTTATTTTTGGCCATACATTTCTGTTTTTATATTTGGTTTAGACATTGACTATATACAATTAACTATGTTAGATCTATATATATGTAAGATCTATATATAGGAAATATAAGACTGTACTAAGAGGAAAAGAGAAAATTAGGAAAAAGAAAAAACAGAGAAAGCTTTGCTTTCCTGGACAGTTAAAGTTTATATATATATATATATATATATATATATGAGAGAGAGGATGCAGGCCATTAAATTATTCTTTAGAACCGCTAAAAGCTCCAATGAGCTCTTTAAAAATGTCAGTTTTTATAGGCTACTGTGAGACTAAAACTTATTACAGTTTCGCTGCTTAAAGAAGTCACTATGCATTACTGTTGAGTAAACAAGATGTCTCACATCCCTGGTCGTTAGGTTTCCTGACAAAAGATGAGGCAAAATCCGCAGCAAGACAGAGTCTGTTGGAGTAACGTTCGTGTCGTGTATCTCATATGCAACAACGAGAACAGATATAATTAAGTCTTAAGGACCTGGGACCTTAAGGTTGTCCCATATGAAGGGTTTTATTGATAACAATCTCATTTAAGGGAAGAAGGACATTATTTATCTTATTTTAAAAATAGGCTATGTAACTTCCAAATGTGGCAAAATCGGTTGAGTTGCTACACAAAACTTATAAATGCTATCTTTCATTGTCATTTTTTTTTTCAAATAATACCATAAAATCTAAATAACTGCATTTTCTGGCTTTTAGAGACTCATAAAGTCCAGTTTACGACACCGCGCAGTCCATGGAATTAAACATAATCAAAATATAAGTCCTTGGTTTATTTTTTTAAAATCGAAACAACTGCTCAAGGGATTTACATTACCAACCCAAAACTTTAAAAGACTGGCCAAATTGGTAACATACACAGTCCACAAACGATACCGTGACCTATCCCAAAACAGAAAGATTGCAAACACAAAAGTAAAGGAAGAAACTGGTAGTAGTAACCAAGTTTTAAATGTTTTTTAATTCGGCATAACAATATCCCAATGGCCGCCTCATCACAGCGAGGGCCAATTAAACCGCTGAGTTCTCTGTGAGACGTCCAATGAAAATACGCATCCTTGTGCGGTTTCAAGTCGAAATATCTAGACCTTTTTCGTATCTCCTTGATTTTTGAAGATGACATGGATTTTAAAAATCCAAGATTGGTTCCTATTGCGCTCTGTCACGGGAGGGAAGTCCCGCCTGTACAATACTAGAATTTGCTCGGTCTTTCGCCGGTGGCCAAACCTTTACACTACCCGATTAGATGCAAAAGCTTTCTCTTTTGGGTGGGTGCCCAAAGTCTGGGACGGGAGGGGTGCTGTCTGGCTTCCGGTTTCTGGGTGAAATTGACACACAATGAGGAGTCGGGAACAACCTCACTAATCGTCGCTGTAAATAAACAGAACAATCGCCGACGACAGAATCATGGAGAATCAGGTAACACGACATTCCTGTTGCTTGGTGTATGTTTAAGCTACCGGCGCGAGATTGTCAGAGAATCATAAAATGAACAGTATTAGCTAGTTAGCTTGCTAGCCAATCAACCAAGCTTATATCGGCAATAGTAAAAAAAAATCAAATCGGTAAACATAGCTAGCTAGCTTGTTAGCCGAAAAACACACATTGGCATGGTACGAATTACTAGCCTCTCACAATATACATGTGTGTGTATATAAATATCGATATAGATACACATAGCTATATAGATATTGATACATTCGAACACATTCATTAAAAGAGGTCTGTATTTATAGCCCCTGGAAGATGAAATTGGTCGCTTACAGATTCCTTGTCCCATTGATTTAGTTACGATAAGAGGGTAAAAGGCGCCGGTAGCAGGAGTATATCCTCTCGGGCAGGTCTTCGAACGGAGGTGGAGGTGGGGGTGGGGGTCTGGGGACAAAGATTTAGAATCGGAAGCGGGAATGCATTTTCACTATGTAGGTTTCTGTTTATGTTTGTGTTTTAGCTAGATATTTAGTTGACTCGTGTTGTATAAAGAGCTGTAAGGGCAATGTAAGGTTACTACGCTAGTTGTAGCTAAATAAGCTTAGCTGGATAACTGGCAGTGTATATGCCTAATTTGCCGAAAACCTTTAGGGGATTGGATTACAGGTTATCTGCAATCATGTGCATAATTTTCTCGGTGCTATATCTGAAATTCGATTCATTACATCTGATTTCGTTACATTGGGCAGGACCATTAAAATATGATTCATTAAAGTTGTATCTGTCTTCAAACTGTGCAAAGTTTTGCACTCGGCCATGCCGAAAGATTTTGGCTCCACATACCAGTACTATGACTTCATTCCTCAAGACAAGACACCCATAATAACTGCGCTTTGAACAACCGGTTAAGGTTGGCTTGCAAAGTCCTTACAAATGCACACTAGATGGTACCACAAAGCAAACACCTTTTTAAAGTGCCATCACACCAACGTCTCGAAAATGGTGGTAATGATCGACGTATCTGTCACAGTTCGGTTTCCCCAGCGTGGGGGGGAGCAGAGGAATGCTGTGTCGGAAAGAAGGCCACATTGGCCGTATGCTTTATTGAAATGGAGGCCCCAAGCCTCCCTTAACTCCGATTAGTTTTTACTTAAATTCGTATAATTATATTCATATTTTAACATTGGCATACACGGCTTGTATTATTAGTTGGCTAGATTGATAAAACATTAGACTCCACAAAAGGCGAATTGAAAATCTAAGCGATAGAAACTATTTGAGATGTCAAGCACTTTAACGCGGTATCATTTACTAATGAACCCTGTTATCTTCTGACGTGAGCTGTATGCATTTTGAAGCTTATTCAGGCTTTCATCTTGTTGTTTGGTCACATTAGAAACAAAAGTATTAGATGTGATGTGATGTCACCAAAATAAATCCTAACCCATGTGTTATTTAGTCATACCCCCCCCGCCTGTGACGTTTATAATTAATTTGGGTTTAGTGCATATCACTTTGAAATAATAGTTTCGGTAGTTGCGACAGTCACTTCCCTATTATCTTAAAGTAGAGTCGATCCTGGTACTATTTCGTTGTTATCAGTTATTTTTGATAATGGATCAACATACAGAAGGGTAACACAATTTTGTTGCGCAAATATTTTATGAGGGGATGAATGTTTATGTGTGTAAAAGTAGAAATACCTGTTGTCTTGGTACCGGGGAGTAATGATACTTAATTGCATCCTGTAGGATTTATGCTCATTCTCGTTGAGTCTCTTCCCCTGACAGGTAGTTTTGATAAAATGGTGTTTCGTGTTCGAATTGGGTATTATCAAGGTATCGTGGTTCGCTTCAGATTTGTGCATTCGTTTTGAGGAAAATAACTGTCTTGCATTGATGTGAAGTTGTTGACCTTCGCCTTGTTGACGGGGGACGCGTGCAGTGACGGGTTTGACGTAACTCCAGCTATTGCTAACGGAGACTGTTCTGGAGGTCCCTGGTTTGCGCTGGCTTCGGCTTGCAGAGGCCTGTTTCAGCTACACTGCAGATGCTCCTATGTTGTGGTTTTACAGTTTGAGCGCTTGCACTCCTGCGTGGGGGTGGGTTTAGGGTGGGGGGTGGTCTTCTGTTGTTCTTTTTGTTGTTGCTTTCTTTGACCTTATTTATTTAAGAGTTTTTTTTTTTTTTTTTTTTTTTCCCAAACTGCCGTATGTCTCTAACTGCAGTGTACCCCTCGTACAGGACATACTCTTTGTTCTTTATACGGTTCGTTATGGCGATCCAGTGTCTGTTTGCTAGGCCTGGCAGCCGAGGAAACTGGATTGCGGAGTTTTGACACCCGGACTAGTCAACCTAATCCACTGTCCATTCGCCTTCCGTGCCACACTCTACACAGCCCGGGTTGTTATTGTTAGTTTCCTTGCAGGCACTCTGATCCAGTATAATATACATGGCTTACATTTGTCCGTGTATATAGCTGGACATTGATTGACTGATTGCACTTGGCTTAAAAATCTTTCCGGGCAATGGTAGGATTGTTTCTGTCATTGTGTGGTTGGCAATGAAGCTGTTGTTTTGTGGAAGATTGGTCGATGGCAGGGTAACGCATTAAGGACAAGTAAAGGACTGCCGTTGCGACTTCATCGAATCTCCCCACTGTGACTGTGAAGGGCCCGAGCTGCCCTTCTTAAAGCTTATTTCCATCTCTGCCTGTCGCAGTCTCGCTCACGAACCAAGGGAGCAGCACTGAGGGGCCATATCTTTGCATTTGCACTGCATGTCCTAGACCCACACGCGCAAACTTGGTACATGCTAGTTGATTTATAGGTTGTGGAATTGTATTAGACAAGCGTCCAGTGGCCATTCCGATTTTTGTGATGAGGCTCGGCTGTTGCGTCATATAGCAAGTTGCTTCGGGGAGTTTATTAGTCTGCAGCACGCATATAGTGAAGGAATAAAGACGAGTCGCATTGAGAGAGTGTGGTACTCTAATCCAGAGGTCTCCAACTCAGGTTCTCAAGGGCCCCAATCCAGTTGGATTTATATGGTTCCCTAAACAACCTAAGTGATTGTCTCTATTCCCCTATACACAGACGATCTGGGCAGCATACAAAATCAGCTGTATTGGGGCTGTTGTAGATCCCTGCTTTAATCAGAGCATGACTGGGAGGTTATTGTGGTTATGTGACGAGATGGAGTTATCTATTCTTTTACACACCAGCGCCCCAGGAACACAGCGGCGTGTTTCATTTTTGTTCAGTGAAGGGTCTGGTCTTTAGACAATTCTTCTGCGTTCTCTTTTGCCTGATTTGTCTACTCCACGCGGATGATGGTCCTAGTCGTAGTGATCCGCTGTGCCAGCACAATTCCATGGTGCAGGTAAGTGTCCAGCTCCGTTGGTGGAGTGTTACGGTCTCAGGTCCCAGCTGGCTAATTTCTCCCTCATCTCCCCCCCGCCCCGCCCCTGCTGCAGTGCACGGTGCAGGTGAAGCTGGAGCTGGGACACCGCGCCCAGCTGCGGAAGAAGGTCACCACAGAGGGCTTCACACACGACTGGGTGGTGTTTGTGCGTGGGCCTGAGATGGGCGACATCCAGCACTTTGTGGAGAAGGTTGTCTTCAGGCTGCACGAGAGCTTCCCTAAACCCAAGAGAGGTGCGTGTTCGCTCTGTGTGCGTGTTCGCTCTGTGTGCGTGTTCACTCTGTGTGCGTGTGTGTAGGTGTTGAGTTAATAATAAATGGACGCAAGGAGGGTTATCTTGTCTTGAGCCAGGCCTTTCCTGCACACACAGTGCTCTGCTAAAACACATTGACATTTGGTATGAGGCCATCACGATTATTGCCCACAAAACAATGGAGATAACTTTGTCATGTACTGTCCCTGTGTGGTGTTTTATTACGCCGCGTTCCAGTGTGCAAGGAGCCACCCTACAAAGTGGAGGAGTCCGGCTACGCGGGCTTCCTTATGCCCATTGAGGTGTACTTCAAGAACAAGGTGAGAACATCTCTCTTCTCAGCTCCATGAGGGGATCACTGCTCCCGTCTATGCTGTGTTATTTATTGGCTTAGTAGGGCGCCGTACATAGCTTGCATTTTTGGAACCTCGCCTATTTAACAGGGCTGTGTATTTAGCTAAATGAACACGCTGGATATCGCTCTGTGCGGAGTACAGCTGCAGGTCGCTGCAAAGGTTGAACTGGTCGAGGTGATTCGCTCATTGACTACGAAAACGGCTCTTTGATATACCTTTTGGCAGAGCGAGGCCTATGAGTTGTATTTTTTTTTTTTCCCGCCCATGTCGTTGGGAGAGAGGAGTATATTTAAGGTGCATCAGAGCAGCGTTGGGTAAGGTAAGCCCGACGGATCGAGGAGGAGTGATTTAAATTGCAAATGCCAACGCTGTCTCCAAAGGAGAGTGAGTGGGTAGGTGTTTGTGCCTGGAAGGAGTGGTGGCCAACCGGTTGTGTTTAGTGCAAATGACCCTGGTGAGCTTTATCTATTCGATCTATTCCCTAAATCTGCTGCCAGCCTTAGCCCATTTGTTGTCCTTAAAGCCTGGGACGCGCCAGCCAATGCTCGGCTAATGATGGGTTAGCGCGTTCCAAACATCGTTTTTATTCGGCGTTGAGGACCACCTGTTGATAACTAGGTGAAATTTCTCCTTTGGTGGTTTTACTTCACCCAGGTGTGGTCTCATCACTGTTGACATTTTTTATTCGTTGTCTGACTTTTGAAGGCGGACTGACAAACCGGAGTGACGTGCCCGGGCTTATGTGGACTGTGGACTTCTCTGTCTGAACACAGATTCACGTTTCCACAGAAGCACAAAGAAACCTAGAATTATGCAGGGCAGTTATTAGCTATTTACATTTCATAAGGCAGCTTGCTTGAGCGTTTCCTTGTGGACAGTTGCCAAAATATCTTCTGATAAAGGTGGTGTTTATTGGGCAGCCTAGTTAGTTTGTAGACGAGAGCACAGTTGGTGTGAGTGTATGTCTTCATCTCGGATGGTGATTTCCTCAGTGGTCCACGCATTAGACAACTAGCATCTTTCAATTCCCTCTCTTGCTGTTATTTTAAAATTCTATCTTTGCTCTCTGATTCAGACATTTTTTCATGGGTTTTACTTGCCGAGTGGATGAACGGGTGATTTGGGGTTGGTCCTTGTTGGAGGGGGTTTAATGGCCCCGCCTGTTGGACTGGGCAAGCCTGTTGAGGAGCGGCGAGGTTGGGACGGGTGGTAGGGGTTGCCTATGTGGGTGTTCTCTGGAGCACAATCTGATCCCAACCCTCCCTCACTGAGCCATCAACGTGGCCGAACCGGGAGCCCAGGGGAACTCAAATAAACACGCCTCCTATAAGCGTTTCCTCCCATTTCCTTACCTTGAAAGGAGTCTACGTGAGCGACTGCCCCCTAACTGGGCTTTTCTCCACTGAGTGAGGGGGCGGGGTGATCCCACGGGAGGCGAACGCTAAGGGAGAGTTTATCAGTCTCCCGGCACGATTAGGAGCAGCTAAACCTGCCAGCGCCAGTCGGCCATTTCGCTCACCCATACGGGCCAAGTTGTCCAGTACGAGATAGGTTGCCGGGGCTAACTTGCACGCGTGCGAGGATTGGTCGCTGCGGAGACGATGGTGAGTTCTGTGGAACCAGCTGGAGGCTTCCTGGCTTTTGTGACTCCGTTTTATCTGCGCTTGTTTGTTTTTCCAAAGTCCTGCCATTTGGCCACTGGCCGCTCTGGGCTCGTGCCCCTCTTGTGCTGTTTGCGTCTGAAATTCGGATATTAGTGATATAATTGTCGTTTAACAGGTAGGTACTCTCTGTGGCTTTTTAAATACCTTCCGAAAAGGGTTTATCAAATGGGTTCGTTATTACCTTAAATGTGCCAAATTTAGATTCTAAGCCAACCAGCAACTCTCCGTCTGATATTTTCACTCTGTCTCTCTGTAAATGCAGGAGGAGCCAAAGAAAGTGTGCTTCAACTACGACCTATTCCTCAACCTGGAGGGCAACCCCCCAGTCAACCACCTGCGCTGCGAGAAGCTCACCTTCAACAACCCCACCCACGAGTTTCGCCACAAACTGGTCAAGGCCGGTGGGGTGAGCTGGGGGAAGGGTCTGGGTGGGGTCAGGGCTTGGTCATTCCTGCTTTGTTTTTAATGGGTGGGTGCTTTTGTCATGATATTCAGCTGAATGGAGATCAGCAGTTTCTCTCTCTCTCTCACTCTCTCCAGGTCATGGTGGTACCGGAGGGAGCGGAGGCAGTGTCCAGGCCCAGCCCTGACTACCCCATGCTTCCGACAATCCCCCTCTCTGCCTTTTCAGACCCCAAGAAGACTAAGCCATCCCATGGGTCAAAGGTCAGCGGGGGCACAGGGCGGCCACAGTGCTTCAGGGGTCTATGCAAAGGGAGTGGCGGTTAACGTATGCTAGCTGCTAGCTAATTTTGTCCGGTCATTGGTTGCTTGTTGTTATGTAAGTGGACTGTTGTTTTTTATGTATGTCGTGGACCCGCCTCACCCCTGAGGACCAGCAGTCCTGGGTGTTTTGGGATTGCATGATAACCGAGAGTAACGTGTTACGATCCCATCAGAAAGTACCAGATAGCCCTGTGGTGCTCAGGAAATCCGCTTAGCCGGTTCGGCTGTCTTACAGTTTCATTTAAAAGAAACGGGCAGTTTGGTTAAGACAGAGGGTACGACCTGACACGGAGAGTGCTCCTGAAAGAGGGCAGTCGTGCTGCCTGGTAGAACAAGAGGGCAGACTGGTACAGCATGGGTTCTGTGGAAGTGGCCGTGTCCACAGGCAGTCCGAAAAGGAAGGCGTAGGAAGAAGAGCAGCCGGAGGGCTGGAGGGTTACAGCGTGTAACAATGTAAGGGACGGCAGTCAGGTAAAGGTGTTGGGGGGGGGGGGGGCACTGAATGGTCGGAACTTGTCGGAGAGCTACGCCATAAAGGTTTAGTGGCTCGCCGGCCTTATGTGTGGGCTATGACTCAACACGTGGCCACGACCCCGGAAGGCCTCTGGTAATTTGTCAGGAGGAAACTCATCCTTTTGGCAAGTTGAGCCTTGAGCTGCTTTTCCAAGGAGGATGTGGGGCAGGCATCAGGTCAGAAGACCTTGGTAGCCCCTGGTGGAGGACAAGGGGGCCACGGTCGGTGCGGTTGTTGCCTGTAATGTAGTACAGAGCGAGTCTGTATCGTAAGGGTGGATGAGCCGAGATTAGACAGAGCAGCAGCGTTGCATAGGAACCCCATCCGCATTTCCGTTGTGTCTCCGCGGACTCCCGGCAGATGGACTCCTCCGGAATGAGTGATGAGCCTGCCACGGCAATAGTGAGCGCTAAATGCGTAGTGCTGCCCCTTTTGAACGCCTGTTGCGCTACTGAGCCATAACCAATTTATCGCTTGAATACGAACGTCTTTGTCTGTGGAAGCGCGCTGATATCACCTGACGTAAACAACTCTAGCAGAAAATGAAATGCCATAGCAATAGACTTCTAGCGGAGGCTTCACGCTTTTTTAAATCTTTCTTTTCAAAACTCATAATTTAATTGGATCTATTCTTGGTATTTGTTCATCCTATTAGCCTTGTTCTTGGTGCAGATCATTTATAGAAGCTAAGAAAAATTATAGAGGGTAATGAAAACTCCCAGGAGAGGATTTCCCCCTCATCCTGACTGACTCCTTACTTCCTCTTTGTGAAGTGTTTGAATCAGAAGCTGGGTTTAATTTTAATTTTTTTAATGTGCTTTCTATGGAGAAAAATAGTTACTTCTGGAAACATGCGCTAGAATTTTTGGCCACTAGAGGGCATCTCTAAGGATTACGGAAAAAATCATAACCAGTACAAATACATAAAGTACCTGCGGTGCTTGGTCTCCTAATAATAAGTGGATATAGTATGTGTCTGTGATATTGTTCCACATTTCCCTATTGATCTGTCAGCACTTGTGATTCTCTTAAGGATTGACTAAAGATTTGTACATGTGTTTTAAGTGGAGGGGCTGATGTTCATGCGCTGAAGGTTGCTATGTCTTCCCCCCCCTCCCAGGAGCCCGGTAAAGAGGGCAGTGGTGGGAGCAGCAAGGGACCCAAGCCACACAAGCTCACCAAGGAGCACAGGGAGCGCCCACGTAAAGACTCGGAGAGCCGGGCCTCCTCCAAGGGCGAGAGCGACCGCGACGGAGGGAGCAAGGCTGGCCGCGACTCCTCTTCCTCCTCGTCCTCCAAGAAGCCGGCCGAGCCCAAGGCCAAGGAGGAGAGCAAGGCCCCGCCCAAAGCCGCCTTCAAAGAGCCCAAGCTCACTCTGAAGGAAGCCAAGATGGAGGGCATGTCCCCCAAAGGCGGGGGGTCGGGGGGAGGGGGTGGCGGGGGTGGCGCGCCGGAGCACAAAGGCCCCAGCAAGCGCTCCTCCGCCGTGGAGTCTCCCAAGCCCAGCGTCAAGAAGCAGAAGAAGGGGGGCTCTGAGGGCCCCAAGAGCAGCGCCAGCGGGGCGTTCAACAGCACGTCGCCACGCGTTTCGTCCTCTTCCTCCGCCTCCTCAGTGGCCGCCCTGCCCCCCTACCCAGACAAGAAACCCCCCAAGGAGAAGGGCCGCTGGCCGAAGGTTAAGCTGGAGGCGCCGGAGGTTAAGGAACCCAAGAAGCCTCCCGAATCCGAGGATTCCAACTCCGAAGACGAGGCCTCGTCTAAGTCAGAGGTGAGGGGAGGTCCGATGGCGTGCCGGTCGCGATCTCGATTGCGGCTTCCCCTGTGGTTTTGTTGTTGTGATTCTTTTTTCGCATCTCATATTTGGGGCGCTGTGTACTGCAGATGCACGCGCTTGCGTCGATCCCTGCGAGGTGCGGCGTTTTGAGGTGTGCGGCTGACCCGGGTGCTTCTCTTCCCGCACAGCAGTCGGCCCCCTCCAGCCCCTCCAACTCCAGCTCCAGCTCCGACTCTAGCTCCGACTCGGACTTCGAGCCCACCCAGAAACAAGGCCAAGGTACCGGCCCGCTGTGTCCGCCAGGTGAGTGGTACGGGTTGCGTCGCATCGGAGGGGGGGGGTTTGTCGCGCGTGGGCATGGTTCGTGACGGGTTTTGTTGGTGGTGAAGGGCGCGAGGGCCGCATGTAAACCCACGCGATCACTGCTGCGTGTGGAAAGCAAGACGGCCCGAGTGCTCGTATGTGCGAAAGACTTCTGTTAGATCGTAAAAAGAGAGAAATCTGTTCTCCCTTTGCTGAGAAGCTCACCCGTGAGCCCGATCGCGTAAAACCACACTTGATGTGGCTGACCAAGAGCTACACTGTAAAGCGAAGGTAACTGAACTGTACACCGACTGAGAGTGACTGGCTGTGGTTCCTCAGGCCCTCTGCGCTCCATGGTGGAAGACCTCCAGTCGGAGGAGTCGGACGATGACGACAGCAGCTCGGAAGATGGGACCCCCGTCAAGACCAACCCGCCCAATCGTGACTCCCGGCAAGTGTCCCGGCGCCGTCGGCTCTGCGCTCTTCCTAATCTGCATACTGTTTCTGACCGCGGACAGGCCGGTCGGCTCTAACCCCTTATTGGTGCCGGCTACTGGATAGTTTAGAGTCTAAAAAGGGTGGACATTTTAGGTGGTGCGGTTTGCCATAGGAATTTGCGAAGCTACAGTCGCATACAAACACGTGTATGGGTCTATAGGCTGTTAACAGGCCCTCAGATCTCTGACAGATTTCTGGACTGCTTCTCTCAGCCTGAGCCTGGACAGCGAGAGTGACAGCAGCGAGGGTTCCCACAGGCCCAGCCGAGAACGAGCACTCCCCCAACAGAAGCACAGCTCGTCTAACAACAAGGTGAGGGTGCCGCCCGGGCCGCCGTCCATCTGCGGGTGGAGAGGTCTGAAAGAAGTCCGCTCTTTACCGGCGAAACTGAAAGTTGAACCTGAAGGAATTGTTTAGACCAAACCTTTGCCACACTTACCGAAACTTTAATGTTAATGAATTTTTTTATTTTTTTATTTTGGTCTCCTACCAACTGCTTGTGTCTCTCTCCTTTTCCCCCTCCTTCCTGTCTCTCTCCCTCTCTCTCTGCGCTCTGCAGGTCTCAGGCAGGAAGAGCCCAGACGCCTGTAGCCGGCCGGAGAAGATGCTGAAGAAGGGATACGACAAGGTAGGAAGGGTAAATTGACATTTTTCTTTTATACCCTTTATCCGGTGTGGGAAATGCGGCTTGCACACGTGAGGACGGTGAGAGGCATTTTACTAGCACAGGCGGGAGGGTTCTGCCAACACGCTGTTATTGTTCGTGTATTTAATCCTTTTTAAAGCATTTAAATGGTGGAAATGTGCTCGGCTTAGTCAACATCACGGGTGGACCTTCTAAGATTAACGCGATTTGGAAGTAGTTCTTCACCCCGTTTCCCTGAAAGCCTCTCTTGATCGGTGTAATAGTGCAAAGGCTCTGCGCTGATAAATATGGCACTGTCCAGTCCCAGAAGGGACTCGGGGCTGCAACAGAACTGAAGCTATTAGGAACCTTAGTTACATCACGTGCATATCTTCCCTGGTGTGCATGAAATCTGCAATCAGAATTGGCTTTCTGTTGACCCGGCATCTGTAACCGCGGTGACGGGCGTCTGTTGACCCGGCATCTGTAACCGCGGTGACGGGCGTCTGTTGACCCGGCATCTGTAAATGCCCTCACAGTGATGCTGGGTGTCTGTTAACCCAGTGCTTTCTCCGTAGGCCTACACTGAGGAGCTGGTTGAACTCCATCGCAGACTGATGGCCCTGAGGGAACGCAACGTCCTGCAGCAGGTTAGGTTTTTGTGCACTTTTAAGAAATTCCTAAATATTTTGCTTCGAAATGGCCTCTGTTTGATTGAGCCATCATTACTGTGGGACATTTATTTCTTTTGTTTTTAATTTGATGATGTGGTGATTCTTTTTATTTATTATGCTAAGAAACATGCGTATCTATTGCCCTGTCATGTCTCCCTCAGATTGTAAATCTCATTGAGGAGACTGGCCACTTCAATGTCACCAACACCACCTTTGACTTTGATCTCTTCTCATTGGATGAGTCGACTGTCCGTAAACTACAGAGCTACCTGGAGGCCACCGCCACGTGACAGGAGCTTCCTACACAGGGGGAGGGCTTTTCTCTTCCTAATTCATCTATTACCTGGAACTTGAGACGTTTGTTGGAGAAGGAGGAGGAGAGCCGAAAGAAAAGAAAATGGTTTAAAACAAACACACACACACTCGACATGAGGTAAAGGAGGAGTAGAGGGCTGGAGTTGGGGCAGGAAAAGGAAGGCGGGGGGAGGACTTTTGGGGTTTGGGGAAGATTGGACACAACTTTGAGGCACAGCTGCCCCCTTTTCACGAGAACGGGGTCAGGAACCAGGCTGTCTCACTGAGAGGTTTCTCACAGAGAGCCGGCCTGTTTGCTGTGCTGTCAAGGGAGCCAATCAGCCCCTGCCTTTGCCCTGGGAGCCCCAACACCATACCAACCCCCACACACACACACACACCGTGGAAGCCTCTCACCTTCCTCATCCCACCAACGCCCCTTCCCTCTCTTGTCTGAAGTTGGCCTGTTTCTAAAGAACATCCCTTAACTCTCCTTAACTCTGCGCGTGCATGTGTGTGTGTGTGTGTGTGTGTGTGTGTGTGTGTGTGTGTGTGAGTATGCTAAAGGGGTGATAGAGGGGACGACGACATGCGCAAAGCCAGTCAAATTTTTTAAACCTCACGCCAAAGCTTGTGTGGACCCATGGCCACGAGCCCCCCCCCCCCCCGTACAAGCATCCGAGGCGATCTACACCAGCCTGGCGTGTCTTTTTGGCTAGTGTTTTTTTTTTGGATGGCCCTAAAGAGCAGCCGGTCTGCAGCGTGGCTGTGCGTCAGCGTCTCTGAGGTCCCCGAAGGCTCCGTCGCTGCTCTGGAACCCCGCCTCCCTCCTTTCATTCCTTGCTACACAATTCTCAAACCGGTCTTCCCATCTTTCAGTCTTTTTTAAAATTGGTATAACCCCGCTCCTCTTTTTTCCTTGTGGGCGGAAGGGTTTGACCGTGGAGTGTGATGAACACGCTCAAAGTGGCTTTAGAGTGGAAACACAGCAGGGGGGGAAATAGCCATAACTCTTTGGTTCATAAGAGGGGCGTGTCTTTTATATTTTCGTTTTGTAGGAATATTTTTAAAGGGTTTTTTTTTTTTTTTTTTTTTTTGATAGACAAAATCGATGTGGTGAAGAAAATGTGAGACGTGAGTGTTTTCTTCGTCTTTTCTACGCGAGTTCTACAGGGCTGGCAAAAAAATAAAATCAGCTCTCTCAGTGCCTTTTAGACCACCGAGATTATGGAGTAAAGAGAGGTGGGGCCGAATCGGACTGCCCAGTACACCGCTCACACACTGGCACTAGCACAAAAACAATCTCCCTCTGCAAAACTGTGTTTTTATTTTAAACGTTTATTTAAATCTCTTACAAAGATTGCGTTTCTGTCATCGGGGTCCGACTATTTTTCAGGACTGGACTAAAGGGCATTTCAGAGGGAGGGGTTGTTGGGGTTGGGGTTGGGGTTGGGATGGGGGTGGGGGGGTCTCCATACGAGTGCCTGTGTTTGAGGAGCGAGAGCCTAAACCTCCAAGAAGCCAGGATCAAAATGGCACAGTAATAATGTCAGTAAATAACTTCTTAAGTGGAGATAATGGGGAAGTGGCATTTTTAGCTTGCCTCCGAGGGTCGGGACTGTGGTCTGAGAGAGACGACCGGTCTCGCCACGGGGAGAGGCTGGCAGCAGGCAAGGTCCCAGAGAAGAATGGAGCTGGTTTGTGGTGACAGACAGCTTGGAGACAGGCTCGTCTTTGGGGCCCCTGGTGCAATAGTCCCTTCTTCATCTAAGCATGGTTTAGACCTACATTTAAAACGGTCCCTTTTCCTACTATATTTTTGTTTTTGTCCTGTTTTATATCATACGCTGTTATATTATATTCTCTTATTTTGTTATGATGCTAATAGCTTTAGTGGCTGTGTCCATTCTGTTATCTGGTTTGTGACGTGAACTCCTCTCCCCTCACTGTCTCGTGGGAGTGTGGAGGATTTAACTGTGTTTCAATTTTAATGGCAAAAGCACAGAGCCTTATGGTCCTAACAGCGCTGAATTAGGCATCCTTATATAAATGGTTGTCTGTCTGGATCGGGAAGGCCCTCCGACATGCAAACTGCAATCGTTTTTCTCTTCTTTTCTTTAAATGAGAACCTTACGGCTTCAAAACACGTCTACGTGTGAAAACGTCTTGCATATGAATGAGCTTTGATCCCCCGTATGAACTTTTAACTCCAAGTCCTAGTTCATGAACTTTGACCTCTGACTCAGCTCTCTGTGTGTTCTTTGTGTAATGAAGAAGTGGGGGGGTGGGGTCAGGAAAGGGTGAGTGGCAGCCTGGTATGGCTTGACTGAAAGAAAACAGCGGTCTAGAAGCAGTCAATGTTTTATTTATATACCTCTGCACTTTTGGCTGTGGTGACTTCAGTACTTATGTAATTATCTAAACTGTATTTTTAAGAATTTTATACAATATTTACATGCAAGTATTGATTTTTTTTTTTTTTTTTGCCAACTTTAAAAAAAACTTTTATTATTTAATTTAGTAATTTGTCATTTTACAAACAGAAACGCATCCTCCAAGGCTGTTTTGTTCAGGCCTGTTTGGGTATCAGATAATTCTCCCAACACAGGCCTGGTGTATGTGTGTATCGTCGTTGCCGCTGGACACTGTGTAACGAGCCTCGAGAGAAGTGTGGAACTTTTGTTTCAACAGGAACTGGTGTCTTTATCTTGCAGAAGGAGATTGGATTTTCACTGAAAATTTGTATCTTTTTGTGTGTGTGTGTGTGTGTGTGTGTGTGTGTGTGCGTGTGCGCGCGTGTGTGTCTCACTATATTTGAGTGTTTTTACTCAAGATATGTGGCAGCGTTTTTGCGTACTCTGTGAGGTATAGTGAATAAGCCCAGGCCGAAATTAGCATTGCCCCCTTTGTTCAGTGTTAGTTATCAATACAACTCATTTATGATCAACGCAAAAAAAAAAAAAAACACTATAGGAAACCAGAATTGGATTGGAGGAAATGCTTCAGTTTAAAAATATATTATATATAAATGTAAAGTAAACAAAGGTAGGCTATCTACTATGTGTATTTAACAAAAAGAAAATGCAAAAAAAAAAAAAAAATTCAACGAATGGTTATTTAAAAGTACTTTCTTTCTTCCTCCAAATGATGTATGGAAGGTGAGCGAGATCATGTTTACAGGGAGGTGCTTCCTGTGTCAGTGGTTTTCTTATGTGTCGGTTAACGGGGAGGGTCGGCAGCATTGACTGGGGTACTGGGGAAGAAATGGGACATTTTATGTGAGCCAACCCGGGCTCAAAAGCAAAATGTCATTTCGGTGTATTAACTTGGCATACCATGCCACCATGTGGCTATATAATGCAAGTTGTGACAAGGGTTATGATTTTTATTTTCATTTTATTTTAATTTTAAAATCATATTAATAAAGTCATTGAGTACTGTAGGATGCTTGAGTGGTTTCTTTTATTTTCATTTGATTTCCCCGGACGGAAGACTTATCGCAAACTTATTGTGCAGGTGTCCCGAAACCGTACATTAAATAAGTGGACAAAAATATCTAGGTATCTAATTAATTCAATTTCTAGTAACTACATGTTGTTTTAAGAAGCTTCTATGTCTGTATACGCTGTAACTCGGGGAAGCAAGTGCGTGCAGGCGGGTAGCAACGGATTTACACCTAACACTAGGGAATCATAATTAAGTGACGAGTTTGAACGCAATAACTATAGTTGACGGTCCCTGCATGGGTACATTTATGGCCATGGTTGCACGTATCAACTCATTTAGTGTTTACACTAAAAGGGAAAGCAGTTTGAAACTAATAAACCTAACAATATGCACTTTAATTTTCTGATCGCAGCGTAAGTGCACACACCTGCTCTCTACCGAAATATGCAGGTGTTAGGCCTTTACTGGTTAACAAGGCTTCGCAAGACTTGTCCACCACTGGCCTTAACACACGATTTTAAATTCCCGGGGTAAAATAAACGTTATACCGTCGGATAAATTCGCTTCCCCCGCCTAATTTATGTCTGTATGCTAAATTGCTCTATAGACAAACAACCTATGAGGATCACCAGTGACTCGCAGGCCTTGCCAACCAATTACATTGTGTTGGATTTAGGTGCCATGTGAAATTATGTTTATAAGTAACTCAAGAGGAAGACTTGTATTGCGTTCATAAATGCACCAATTGTTCGTTCATCTCGCACACACTGAAATATTTAAAATACAAGCCTCGTCCCATTATCAGCAAAGCTTTTTGGCGGATGAATAAATAACGTCCCACGGTCGTCATATTTTGGGTAAAGTCAGTACTTTGTTCACAATGACTAAAGCTGCGTTCACATGATCCGCGAAAATGAAAGTGCTCAGCGCAAGGTCTCGCCTCGCGAGAATATAGGAGTTAGCCGAGAGCAGGCGTTATGTATGCTAGCTACTCAATAGTAGATGTGAACTGGCGTCATGCTTGGCTCACTCCGAACAAGTTTATTGTGACATGCCAAGTAAGGAGAATAGCTTTTACGATCCTCCATAAAATATATCTCCGATGTCACCAGTAAATGCAGCTTCTGATCCTGGAATCCGAATCTTTAGAAAACGTATTCTGTGATTGTTTTGAATAGCGGTGTTCTGGATATGAAGCTATATCTCAACGAGAAGTGCAGTTGAGTTGAACGAGAAGTGCAGTTGAGTTGAACGAGAAGTTCCTAATTTGAATTTAGTTAGTTTTTTAGCAACATGGCAAATCCATTTCAGGCTGACATACCCCCATACAGCGGCTTTTTTATTTAGGTTCTTGTAAGCACTCAAACAGTTATTGTACAACTCGGGGAGATCGTACACAAACAAAATAATCTTTTCCTCAATACCATCTGCGACGCTAACTCCATTGGAAAATAATGGGGTGATCTTTTTCCACCCAAAAAACGCGGCCCAATCCTACATGTGTTTAATATTACAATCAGCCCAATCCAAGTCTTTCTTAAACGATCTTATTGGACTGAGGTAATCTACTTGACCCCACTGTCGACGACAATTCTGAAAACCAGGCGACTGACCATTATGCGTAAAGTAATAAAAGGTGAACTAGAAAGTATTTAAACTAGAGTATCACCACGTGTAAATGATATCTATAGGCCTACATTAGTAGCCGATATAAATTGACTTTATGTTTATGTAACAAATGTTTTTAACCCTCTTTCTTTGGTAAATTCAAGTATTAAAAAGTATTTAATTAGTAGTAAAAGTTAATCATAACTTCTCAACATTTGAATCCATATTATTAAATTAAATCTAGTATCCAATTTGCACCACAGTTCATAATCCTAAATCCTGTTTATTACATGCCGCTTGGTAATTCGCCAAATTAACCAAACCTAAAGGAAAGAGAACACAAACGACTGCACTATTACGATATTGTATGAGGTGGATGAAGAGGCCACGATTTCGATACAACTGAAGCTTCTTTTTCTTCCAGTTGAGGAGACATCCGTTTATTCAGGGTCAGTAAGGACTGCGGACACATACAGTACCGTTCAGCACACGTATAAC
>JAOYSI010044276.1:0-2500 GCA_025775065.1 Hiodon alosoides | reverse complement strand
CAGCTGCAGACATTAACGCAGAAGTCGGGAACGCCCAAAAAACTACTGAGTGGAAAGTTCCATGACGCGTATGAAAGTCCAGCGAACGGGAGGTATAGAGGCACACATAGAGGCCTCCAAATGTATTCTTACACCTTTGATTAACTTAAATGGTTTAACCGAGGGTGTGGAATTTTATAGGAAGAAGCCTCACGTTGTCGTGACTCAGCATTACGCCCTTAGGCTGGCCAGTGGTGCCCGAGGTATAGATGAGAGTGCAGCACTGGTTGGCCTTCTGGGAGGCGATGATGTCATCCAGCTGTGCATCAGGCACCTCGAGGCCCAGCTCCAAGAACTCGGACCACTGAACAAAAGAGGGCCAGAGAACAGGCAGGCACAGTGAACTACCGCTGCTAAGGTTCTGATGAATTTTCAAAAATCATTTTACTTGCAAACGGATGCATCGCTTTAATTTCCCTGCCTTTTGCATGAACGTACCGAGAACAGATTTGGTCTCTTTTCCTTCAGTTGATCTTTGTACTGTATTATGGCTTTCAGATGTGGGAGTTTGTCTTGAATCTGGAAGGCACAAAGACACACATATATGCACAAACAAAAGACTAATCAGCCACCGCCGTGCAGCTGATTATGAATTAAATAAGCGATTCACAGAACTCTAACTTTAAGTAAAGGGTTATTTCAAAACTGTAATATCGTGTACAGATTAGTCAACATCATTAAGTTTGAAAGTCAATTAAATATTGACTTACGGGATAACGAGGTGCGATAAAAGGGCTTGAAGCGTGAAGGATTATGATGGGCAAATAAAACGTCTGAAAGCCCGGGAGCCGGGCAACGTGGGTCTCGGCCCATCTGCTCCCAGGCCAGTCGCCCGTCTCATTCCTACCTGCAGGATCTTCTGCAGCTGCTTGTGGTTTTCCACCACCAGGATGTTGGCCCGGCAGTTCTCCGCCACATACTGGCAGGCCTCCGGAGAGTTGGTGGTGTAGATGCCCACCGCGAAGCCACTGTGGCAGGCGGCAAGGAGGAGAGGCGGCATTAAGGCTAAATCGCCAGCAATGGCAAAACTCTCTCGTTTTCATCAGCAGACCAACAGCAGCCTGTTTCGCTTTCATCAGCAGACCAACAGCAGCCTGCCGCTCAGTTTGTGGGCCAACATGTACGCACTGAACGCAAAGCAAAGCGACGCGTGCGACCCAATAGCCGTGAGTGCACGGTGCGCTTCACAAAATCTCCCCACAGTGGTCACAGACACTCAAAGCTTACTAGGAGAGATATCAGCAGACACACAAAGCTTACTGGGAGAGCTGACAGCAGACACACAAAGCTTACTGGGAGAGATATCAGCAGACACACAAAGCTTCCTGGGAGAGATATCAGCAGACACACAACGTTTACTGGGAGAGCTGACACCAGACACACAAAGCTTACTGGGAGAGATATCAGCAGACACACAAAGCTTACTGAGAGAGCTGACAGCAGACACACAAAGCTTACTGGGAGAGATATCAGCAGACACACAAAACTTACTGGGAAAGATATCAGCAAACACACAAAGCTTACTGGGAGAGATATCAGCAGACACACAAAGCTTACTGGGAGAACTGACAGCAGACACACAAAGCTTACTGGGAGAGATATCAGCAGACACACAAAGCTTACTGGGAAAGATATCAGCAAACACACAAAGCTTACTGGGAGTGATGACAGCAGACACACAAATCTTACTAGGAGATATTTCAGCAGACACACAAAGCTTACTGGGAGAGCTGACAGCAGACACACAAAGCTTACTGGAAGAGATATCAGCAGTGACTCACCCAGCGAAAATGGCGCCGACGTCAGCAATAAACCACTCGGCGGAGTTGAAACCTAGGATACCCACGCCATGGAAGCGCTCCAGTCCCAACTGTAAACACAGGCTCATTGTCAAAAACACCGGCAACGAGCTCTCCCAGAGAGAAAAACTCAGATAAACTAAATGAATATCACATTGCCCAGGAAACAAAAAAAAACACGTATTGAGCCCGTTCACTTTGAGGAATGAGAAACTCTACAAACTACAAACATTAAATGTTGAGGCCTATTCAAGGGTGCCGTGGAAATACAACACGTGAGACTTCCACCCATAAATATGTGCATGCGGTCATATAATTCTTGTCTATATCTGAACATGGGATATATGAGGCTGAGCCAGTTTTACAACTGAATGCAAGCATCCAGCCCTGGGGGGTGGGCAGCATACATTAAAACAAATAAAAAAACTTAGGTTAGCACACAACGCCAGCGACAATGAGGGGAAGTGGCACATAAGAAGACTCAGCCTGCCAGTTGGACCTGTTCTCCCTGCATGTTCCAATCTGGTGGAGTCCCAGGGGCTTTGGTTAGACAGGATCAGCGGGATCAATTATAACTGTTGTTTATATGCCGGGGGGGGGGGGGGGGGGGGGGGGGGGGGGGGGGGGGGGGGGGGGGGGGGGGGGGGGGGGGGGGGGGGGGG
>JAOYSI010044255.1:6582-17080 GCA_025775065.1 Hiodon alosoides | reverse complement strand
AAAATGATCCCGCTTGTCACAAGTACTGTCTATTAGAAAATGATCACGCTTGTCACAAGTACTGTTTGTTAGAAAATGATCCCGCTTGTCACAAGTACTGTCTATTAGAAAATGATCACGTTTGTGCACACGTGACAATTTAATGGAGACATATTCAGTTGAACACGCAGGAAAGACCTTGCAGTCATCTGTGAAATAGCTTAATTACTTAAACAGGAAACATCTGTTCGATGTCAAAGAACTGACGTGACGATTCTACAAATCTTGTGTAATCCAGGAGTGAAACACGAGACTAAGATCTACAGACGGATTTCTCTTGAAATGAGAAGTTTCTCGTAATATTTAAATTAATCAAATTAAATTTTGATAGAAAAATTTAATAATTCTATTTAAAATTTTATAAATCACAATTGAAACAATAATATTTTATAATAATAATAATAATAATTGCTTCCTCAGCCAAATATCAAACTGTTCTCCTACTATTTCCTTCCGACCAGGGAGTTGTGTTCACAATAACATGACCTTTCTGTACGGATTTCAGAATTTAAATATCCACATCTCCCACCCCCCAGGTATTACATCGATAAAAACACTGACATGAAAAGAAGATTCAAAATAGATGCGGACACTGGAACACTGACCGTTGCCACGTCATTGGACAGGGAGACTGCATCCTGGCACAATTTGTCTGTCATCGCCAAAGAAACAAGTAATCTTGGTGTTTTATGCCTTTGAATAAGTCCATTTTAAACTGACAGGAGACACCTACAACCAACCCAAAAACAAAATTTTAAACACATTTTTTAAATGAATGTTAAAAAAAAAAACTGATACAGTATGTGTTTCTAAAATATTCAGAGAGGTGTACATGTTTAACAGATCTTAAGTAACAGATTTTTGGTTTTGTATTTCTGCAGAGCAAAATCATTTCTTTGCTTCTGCGCTGGTTTTCATCAAAGTTCTGGACATAAACGACAATGCTCCTCAGTTTTCAGAGGAGTACCAGCCGTATATTTGTGAAGGGGTGCAGTCAGGAGAGGTATGTGCTTGTATATTTATTTTCAGTGGGAATTTTATTTTTTTAAATGATATTTCACTTTCTAGCTGCCGCAGCTGGGTCTTTGCTTAAGCAACAAGGGGAATCACTGTGCTCACACAGTTGAATTCACTGCCCTGTGTTTACACTGCACAGTGTGCTGAGCACTGTAGCTGTGTTTGTCTACCTGGCCTACCCCAGAGGGGTACGTGGGAAGGTCAGGTGTTGATAAAACCGCAGTTTTTATGACACACATTACTGTCATATTTCTGTACACTTCTCTTAACTTCTTTTTCATGCACGCTCGTGTTGTGATCACACACGTTTGTGTTGTGATCGTACACGTTTGTGTTGTGATCACATACTTTTGTGTTGTGATCGTACACGTTCTAGTGTTCATAAAAAAATTACTTTTACTTTTAGTACATTTTAATTACTTTTCACCCCTGGATGACAACGTTATCAGGCAGGCTAGTAACGTAACGTGTAACATGTTGTGCAGGTGACGCAAGCTAAAATTACCCACAATGGAATTTAACACTTCCAATTTATATTGTTCCAGTATTTACTCACTAACACTGGCTTTCTCAACATTCAAGATTCAAGGGGACGTGTCCCTCCGTTTTTTAATTACAAATTTACGGTCTAATGGCGACGTCTTCATCCTTCAGCTCGTCCAGTTAATCAGTGCCGTGGACCGGGACGACCCAGCAGAGGGGAACCAGTTCTACTTTTCTTTGGTTCCAGAGAAGAGAATCAACCCAAACTTTACTATTAGAGATAACCAAGGTCAGGTGCAAAAGAAGAAAACCAGCATAAAAAAATTTTCTTTTCAATGAAATAAGCGAAACAAGTGCGTTCCTTTGCGTGATCAGGCTTTTCATGATCTGGAATTTAAAAAAAGTGTTCAAAAAAACATACTTACATGGTAACATGACCCGTGTGTGGATGGATGGTCCCATTTTAAGTCCCGCTAAAATTGACTTACTCTTGTGTGTTGCAGACAATACTGCCGTGGTGCTGACCCGTAGGAGTTCGTTCACCCGCCAGGACCGCACCCAGTACCTCTTGCCCGTTGTCATAGCTGACAGCGGCAGTCCTGCGCTCACCAGCACCACCACCCTCACCATCAGGGTGTGCACCTGTCAGCCGGACGGACACTGCCCCTATAGCGGGACGGGGGCCTACACTCTCTGGATGGGCGCCAGCATTCGGACCATCATCGGAATTATGGTCTGTCTGTTCACGGTCACAGGTGAGAGGAACCACTGGCCAGGCGGCCAGCCTACTCGTGCTCCTGTCGCCGCGGTGATGACTTCCCGGTTTATACCTCCTTCACCATCCACACAACTCATTGTTTATGAACGTTGCAGAAGTGAAAAAGTAGTTCCATTAGAATTTCTTGCTATATAATTTGTCATATAATTTGTGAGATTTTACAGGAGTTTCTCTGTTTGCTGACACAGAGCCAATTTGTTGGTTTGAGGATTTGTTTATGAATAACAGTTGAAAGAACATATTCACATTCAAAAGAATAATTACACTAATTATGAAATATCTTCTTTGGACAGAGCCATGGTATTAGTTTGAGCTAGTGTAATTCACCTAAACATCTTCACATCAACTTGGCAAGTATTAAAAGAGTGGAAAAATGACTATGAAGTACAGTACTCATACTCCTAAACGGTGTTCTTAACGAAGCTAAATATTACTACATGTGTAGCAACTGAGCGCAGAACAACAATAATTTACCAAACATCGGCTTCTGTTATCATAGCATTCTGATAACATTTACACTGCACTAAGTATGGTCTGTGTGCTTAGTATTTGTATAAAAATCCGCTTTACACACTAACTAACCAACCTACCAACCTAGAGACCCCGCCGCTTGCGTCAAAGCTATTAATTAATGATGTCGAGTAATTCCCGCTGCACTCCAATCAGCTTCCTTGCTTGCAGTCTTGTCCATACTAATGCTGGTGGTCCGGAGGCACAGGAAGCAGGCGGAGGCGGGGAAGAGGCGGAACGTGCCGGACCAATGGGAGGAGGTTTCTGAGAAGGTGGTGCAGTACACGGACCCGGGGGGCGGGGGCACCCTGGAGGCCTGCCACACGGTCCCCATGCGGTCGTATTCAAGGCGACCGGGTCGCCGGCTGCGGAGGGAAGAGGTGACGGCGAGTATTCGGATTTCCTTCCGTCAGTCCCACCACATTGGCCCCGAGGACGAGGCCTTTCGCCAGTTCATCCAGGACCGGCTGATAGAGGCCGACCTGGACCTCTGCGCCCTGCCTTTTGACTCTCTCCAAACATATGTCTATGAGGGCACGGGGTCTCCCACGGGCTCCCTCAGCTCTTTGGGCTCCCAGTCGAACTTTGAACAGCCCTGTGACCAAGGAACACGGTTTCTGAGACTGGCACCCTGGCACGGGGGCAATGAGGAGGAGACAACCTTCTAAGTTCAGCCAAAGGACATCGATAACATTTAAAAATATCAATAAATTATTATAGACTATGCATGTAAAAAGACAATTTGTTTGCCTCGCCTATCTGATATTGGTGGGCTATAAGGTATGGTAATGTAACAATGTAACGGTTCATCCTCGGTAATAATAATAGAGTCAAAATGAGTTTATATATCGTTTATTTCCATATGTAACCCAATACAACCTAACAGAGTATGAAGAATGTGTGCATTTACACCTTTGCTATTTTTCCAAAGAAGCAACCGAATTAGATATAAACGTAGATTTACATAAGAACCTCCACTGAAAGACAAGAAGATGCAATGGATCTTATCTCATGGTGATAATGAAAGTCACCCTGACCTAATTAGCCGGAGCTCAAACATTATTAGAACTCAGAACCTTCTGGTACTGTCAGAAGGGAGTGAACTAAAACATACAGAAACCGTGTTCCTACTTTTGGGCCAATAGACAGTGTAAGCGTTATAAGCATAGCTTCATTCATAAAGAAAGATCACCGACGGCAGTCTGTGCCTCCTCTCTGTATGTGAGTCAGTGAATTTCTTAGGGTTAGCTTTGTCTATTTGAAAAGAGTCACCAACAATTTGACAAACAGCAGATATTTAAAGCAGAATAAAACCAAAAGCCAAAAGAGCTTGATACTGCTGTAGGTCTAGGATTGTGGGTGTAAGCCACATAGATTTAAACAACAGAGATTAAAAAAAAAAAAATTCATGGGAGTTTGCCATAGACAAAACATTCTTGCATTTTTTTGTATTTTATATATTTTACATATACCCGCGCCCCCCCGTGTGTGTGTTTGTGTGTTGTCATTGCCAGAGAGAAAACACACTCCTTTTCATTAAAAATATTTTGAAAAATAAAACACGCACAGTTTACTTTTGGGATATTACGGCGGTCCAACGTTTTGATTTGGTCCCAGCCCTTTGTCTTGTTTCAAAGATACAAAACGAAGAAGTACTACATTAGTGGCATATTAAATGGTGTCAGTTTTTACGAATCTCTAGAGAATTGCTTGTGCAACCTGTGATGCAGATTTGGCAAAGATTTGAAGCCGTTGCAGATCTGTCCAATTAACTTTCACTTTATATCAAAGCATTTCACAGCACTATGTGGGAATACGTGGGAAAGCCACCTCTTATGTTGAAAATATAAAAAAAAACTAATATAATACAATCAGACAGTCTTTTTTCCGGAAAATAAAATATTATTAGTTTGATCTGTTTTACCTACAGCCTGTTTAATGTATAAATAACTATGGTTATGGTTACCTACTTACAGTCAGCCAAAATAAATTCCACTTCACCGCATCAATAGTTTTTGAATCAGATGCAGACATTAAATGCAGAAAAATTATCCCGCGACCTAAAGGATAAAAGATCACACTTTTAAATCACACATAAAACAAAAAATTATACCGTGATTAATGAGCTGCATGATTGACAGGGAATTGATGAGCTGGTTTTATACCCTGTCTTCCGGTTTTTACAGAGTTCCTTCATTAAAAACACACGTGAAAATTTATATATTTTTAAGGTCATAATTTCACCTGCTAAAATCACCACTGTTATTATTATTATTATTATTATTATTATTATTATTATTATTATTATTATTATTATCATCATTATTATCATTATTATTATCATTATTATTATTATTATTATTATTATTATTATTATTATTATTATCATTATTATCATTATCATTATTATTATTATTATTGCATAGCTTTGCATTATTGCATCCCGAGCACATTTGCATTCTCACTTTAGAAAAATGGCTCCCTGTATAGGCGTAGCATTTGTTATTTGTGTTAGTTTCCTGACCCAAATATCTCACCCTTTTTTACTTGGGCTTTGTTTTGCCCTGTAAGAGGAGAAAACCGTAGCATTATTGTGTCAGCATATCATGGTTCCTTGACCTGACATTTTTGACAGACTTCATAAAATAATTAAACGTCTCGAATAATGTATTACAAGGACAATTTAAAACTTCAGACTTGATGGGTTAATTGCAGTGAACTGCAACATGAAAATAGACCAAATTACTGCCCACATCAAATCAAAAACGAACCTTTCTTGACAATAAGGTTTGGTTCAATCAAAAAGCTTGTCTTCAGAAATAAAGCCTGCTTGTCTGGGAAAGGCCCAGTCAGAAAGCTGGTCACAAAGCTCATTTAAATGTTTTCTTAATTACTTCATAAAAACACAAATGCCTTTATGTTTTTTTGTGTTATCATGAATGCATTCCTTAATTGTATTTTTGACATTAATTGTTAAAATAATTATTCAAATTTGTGTTTTTCCGACAAGATGAAACGTTTTAGTAGTTTATCAGTTTTAAGGAAGTGAATAAACTGCAGAGTCAGCAACTGAACACTTACAGGCTGCCATACCTTTTGTCTACTAAGGGGGGGTCTCTAAATGTTCAGATACAAAGTAAAACGTAGCGTAATTACCCATGCTCATGGTCTGCAGATCTCCAGTGGATGCAGCACACGGCAGGCTCAGCTGAAATGAAGTGGGCTATGACAGGTTGTAATAATGTAATAATGTAACACTGTAATAATGCCAGGGTATCTCACTGAGGTCCCAGAAGTCCCGTCTCTCAAGGAGATGGTCACACCTCTTCAGCTGATCATGCTTATTAATATAATTTAATAATTCTTCTTGGCTTCTCTGGTAAAGGTTCAAGGAATTACAATAACGGGGGGGGGGGGGGGGGGATAAACCCTGTCACGGTGATTCCCCAACGCTGGTTTTTGATAATAAATTAGTCCCCAATTTTGAAAATTCTTAGGACTGCTGTTCTACTGTCCAATATGTCCAGTTTACCGACAGCCAAATTAAGCAGTAATCGCTAATTTCTTACGAAAACAGTAGTGAGGTTGGACTCCAGAACTTTCTTGCATCTTTGAATGTCATTTGAGTATCAATTAGTCTAGCAGTCAACTGTCTAAGCCCAGCACACAATACATCACAACGACGGAACAGGACTTCATGTTCCGTGTAACTGCTTTCCATGTCTACACAACAAACAAACAAACACACATGTCAGCCACAGATCAACAGTGGGCATTGTTAATGATGACAAACACGCAGGCGGCTACGACGCGGGGCCAATTAGACCCACTACAGTAGTTCAATAATGTTAAACGCCATCGTCCATCAGACATGATTCAGAACACAAAGGGGTAATTAAGCACTGTGTTAAATATTCATAATTTCCACTTATAAAAAACAAAAAATAAAAAAATTGTGTTTTAAGTTTTTGTCTGAGACAATTATTTAAACGGCAGGCAACCTGACAAAGAGCGGTTTTGAGCTTCTTGATGTTGACCACAGGTGTTTGGGAACACATTACATCGACGGTTGAAGATACTCAGCCGCTCTGATTCCTTACCAAACCGAGTTAAGAATTCTGTGATATCATAAATCTTGAAGGATGACGAGCGTACCTCTGTACGCCCCCGGACACTGCTGAAGACGCTGTGCAGAGTGCTGAAGTGTGATAAACTTGCTGTTTAGGTTCGAGGCTCCTGGAAAACATCAAACATTTGTGGATTCACGCAAATTCCATTAGCATGCTGTAACCACAAGGAGTAAAAGGCTATGGGACTTTTGCTTGATCTTCAGCTTGACTACTACTTGCCATTATACCAGACGATAACGTAATTCCTCACCCAAGAAATTGCACTATTTACTTTGGGAGACTCAGCGGCAGTTACTTTAGATATTAAGGACCTTTTTTCTCTTCGTAAAAAAATGTTTTTGCCATCAGGTTCCAAACTGAATTAGATGACATGTTTAAGTTTCCTTAAACTCTGCTTAATTGTGTTAATTAAGTGTACTTGAATCCCACTCGGGCAGTGTTTTCGATTACCTCAACGTTACGTTACTATTTAATTAAGTCAGTAACACATGCGGTTTAAAAAACAAGCAATTAAAAGAACTAAAACTGGACATAGTAGCAAATACGATTCTTAGATCTGATATATGCAAACTATAAGCAGAGATACTTAAAACAACCTTTGATTTTAGGTTGTCATGCCAACGAAAGTCAAAAACCCTGAACGCAGTTCGCAACGCAGTTCTGCGCATTGGATTTTTTTGGTAATGTACGAAAATTGGAAAATTGCTGTCCAACCCAGTCCCAACAATGAGTGAGAAAAAAAGCATGGCACCCTTCCTACCTCCTCTAGGAAGCCCTCCACTTCCTGTCTGTTAAATCTCACCCTGATGGCATTAGCCTCTTTCAGCAGGATAATGCACCCCGCCACAAAGCAAAAATGGTTCAGAAATGGTTTGAGGAACACAAGGTTCAAGGTGTTGACTTGGCCTCCAAATTCCCCAGATCTCAATCAAATCGAGTATCTGTGGGACGTGCTGGACAAACAAGTCCAATCCGTGGAGGCCCAACCTCGAAACTTACAGGACTTAAAGGATCTGCTGCTAACGTCTTGGTGCCAGATACCACAGCACACCTTCAGAGGTCTAGTGGAGTCCATGCCTCGACGGGTCAGGGCTGTTTTGGCAGCAAAGGAGGACCTACACAATATTAGGCAGGTGGTCATAATGTTATGGATGATCGGTGTATGTACTGGTTTGTATTCTGGGTCTAAAAAGCTTCTTTAATTAACCATTAAAAGCATGGAAAATACGCAGTTCCTATCAGGTTTCTGCATTAGTCTGTCGCAGGTTTAAGGCGACAAGGGGCACCGCAGCCCGCAGAAAGGCCTAAGTTTACAGGCACTGAGGTCTTCCCATGCCGCACAACACAGTCAAACTGCTTTCAAAAACAAACTGCTGCTGCAAACTGTACCAGAGCCCTGCAGATGGCAAGGCCTAGACGCAACCAGAGAGCTGCTGCTTCCAGTGAGAGAGGAACAGCACAGAAAAAAAAAAACCGTTTGTTAATAACCCTGCCTGTCTCTCCTCAGTGAAAAACACAAATCACGATAACAACGTTGAACACAAGTCACGAGAACAACGTTGATATTTCATATTTTAAATGGTACCTTCAGTGTCCAAAATATGAGAGAATTCTGTAAATCAGGCGGGCCAAACGCTTTATATGGGACTGGATATCAAGCAATGAAAATGCTTAAAAACATTCTGTTCGAAATGTTCTGAGAACAACTGTGATCCCTGATGTGGGGGGTGATTGACCTTGTAAGGAAATGAAGGGGTCTTAATTTTCTTTGAAACCAATTGACCTTTTTATTTTCAGCAAACTGAATAAGATCTCAAAAAAATTTTTCTCACAAAGGACATTGACCTGTTGTAATCACTTGTTATGTAATAAACATATATACATTTTATTTTAAAAATTGTAGCAAAAAATAGCATTTTGGTACCTTGAACCTGTGTTTTTGTAATTTCTAATGCAACGGCATCACAGAATCAAGTATTTTGCTCGACAAGCTACCAATAACCTTCAATTAGCTTTTTTAGTTTACCTTTTGTTTTAGTAATACAATTTTAAAAAACCACTGTAATGGATAGTTCATTTCTGACTATAAATCACTAAATGTGGAGTCAACATTTCACAAGAAACCACACAAAGCAGAGTATGTTCTACTAAAAATCTGGAATATTCAAAAAGATCGGGCTTTGCTCGAAAACAAGTGCGACATTTGCCAAAGTGTTTGGAAAAACGATGAAAAGATTTATTCTCCAATTCCAGTCAGAGGAACTGTCAGCAAGCCTAGACAGGCAGAATGTAAAGGCAGTTGGCCATCTCCTTTCAGAAGTACATATTCAGAGCGATAGTAAAGCATCTTTATTTCACAAAGCAAGCAGTTACTGGACTTCTGCCCAACATACACACCCATGACAACGCATTCCTTTCTTCTGAGTAAAATTCTCTCCACTCAAAGTTGACAATTTTGACATTTGCTTCCAGTACTTTCCAAGAAAGATTTTTCCAGAACAAAACAAAAAAAACCTTTCTGCCAATCTTCTTTCATTATTGAAGCGTTTAAACGATCCCAGCGCTGACTTATCACCGAAAACGTAGCACTCTGAGAGAAAGTGTTACCACCATAAAAGGGACAACAAAAGCAGGGTGTGCAAATCGCAGCATCATGTGGACATCATCGCAGGTACTCCACTCAACAGTAGAATACAGACCCCACCGATTAATATATAACATACGCCAAAGTTCGGCCTAATTGGTCAAACAGCTGATATCTCAGACTTCCTCTTAACGGCTGACATTAAAAGCCTTTACCTTTTCACAAATATTTCATTGTTTCACAACATTTTTCATTATTTCATAATTTCAAAACTCCCAAAGTTTATCTTTGAGGATCTTCAATCACTGGATGTGAAACCCTTAGTATCTTTATTATTGATAGTTTTGAATATATTTTTAAAATGTATTTATTCCTCAAAGCTGTTAATTGAAAACGGGGTTAAGAGAATTTTTTCTTCTCTCATCGTTGCCGTACAGGTCGGCCAGCTTCTTGAACGCCGGTCCCCAGTCACTGAGACGGTCAGCGCCCTGATCAGCCTCAGAACTCAGTGACTCCAGAGAACTGAGTGAGTCAGCCAGCGAGCCGGTGCCCTCGAAGGCGTAGGTCTGGAGCGAGTCGTACGGAGGAGCAGACGGGTCCGAATCTGAGTCCTTCAGCCGATCCCAAATGAAATCCCGGAAAACCCTGTGGTCCGGCGGGGGGCAGAGGAAGGAGGGAACCTCGGGCGCCACGTCCCGCCGGGGCTTGTGGTCTTGGGTGAGGTTGAGGTTTCGCAGGGCCACCATGTCAAAGGCCTCAGTGTCTTCCTCTCCCCCGCCCTCGTCATCGTAGCGAACAATGTTCTCTCGCACGTCTCGGTCTTCCTCCAAGATCAGGGGTTCTTTATTCCACCGGCGCATTGTCGCGATCAGCAAGACCATCACTGAGGAGAGACGGGCAGGGTTAGCTTATGGGTGTAAAACACCGTCACTGAGGAGAGACGGGCAGGGTTAGCTT
>JAOYSI010044244.1:5344-27411 GCA_025775065.1 Hiodon alosoides | reverse complement strand
CCCAGTATAGTTTTCATGGGATGTTATCTGGCAAACAACTGTCTCCATTACAAACAGAGAAATATCTTGCAAATATCTCTCAAGTGAAAAATGTTGGATTTAACGTTGAGATGATTGTAAACGTGTGCGTAAGTGATGAAATGGGTGCGTAACTGTGGGCAGTTGTGAAGCCATTAGTGTCGCCTCTCCGATGGGATTACTGTTGGATGGCAGAAATGGAGTGCAGAACTCATGTGTGTTTGCTTACACTCCCGAAGGCATGAATCCCGTCATCAGCGGACGAAACAAAAAAACTCTCTCTCTACTACACATGCTGTTCTGTCCCCGCTAGATATTATTGTTGCACTGGGGGTAAACCTTTTGTAACGTGTGCATGTGTTCAGCATGAAAATTATCAGGGTTTCTCCACTCCGAACATCAGTTTTATCCTTAAGGGAAAGATTTTCAGGGGCGTCTGAATAATTACGACGTAGCAATTATTTAGCAATTAAACATTCCTTCTCGGGGTAGACATTGTAAAGGTCATTGCCTCACAGGTCCGGAATCGTAATGAGTCTTTTATTTCCTCCCTGGGATGTATTGCACATTTCCCCTGTGTTGTCGTGGGTATGTGAGCAATCTCCGCTAAGTGCGACTTCTGAAGGATTTCACACCTCTAAGTACAGTTCAGCTGTTTGATTAACATTCATGTGTGCCATGTGTCAGCCTGGGTTGTGGTACTAGGACAAATATGGTTGCCATGACACAAAAGAAAACATTGGATTCAAACGATGTCAACCTTGCCAGTGTTAAGAAGACAGTAAGCATCGGTGAAAAGCTAACAACGTGGATTTTCTTAATCACAGTGACTCGCAGCAGTACAGATATTCGGTTTTGGCCAAAGACAAAGAACGCAGATAGGGCACATGATCCAACATTAACAAAACAGGCCGGAAAAAAACCTGCACGACTACTGTCGAACGATGTCTGAAAGTCAGAAGGTGTTTACACTCTTCAAATCAAAAAAATGAGAAATGCTACCGAAACTTCCTGAAAAAACAGGAAGTTAAGTAAATGCTTAATGCTTCCTCATAAGCGTGATTGCCTGCCGATTCCAACAATCTTTTTTTATTTATTTATTTTTCTAATTACAGTTTACTACTTAGAAAATCACCTCTGTAATTCCACTTTATTTACATTGGTAGTTATAAGCACCAGGTGCCTCTAGTTTTATTGTTATCTGAACATTCTGTCCTTTAAAGACCTGCTGTAAGGGCCTGTTGTAAACATTTTGTGTCCTGTCTCATAGATCTGGGATCCTTGCTTCTGAGGATCGGATTTTATTGTGTGCGGGAAAAACTCTAAAATTCAGCCCTTTGAAATCCAAGTACCTCCAGAAATTTGTCCAAAATAAATACGGACCTGAATTTCATGATAACCGACTACTAGTTTGTGTACGTTTTCTTCCGTATGTTCCCTCCGGTTTTTGTTGAATATCAGCTGATAAAAGGAAAATGTGCCTCCGTCCTCTTAGTTTGCGAGTTCCCTGGGTTGCTTGTCTTTTAAATACGGCGTGTAAGCAACCTCCCTCAATACTCTTTAAAAGTCTCATAGCTCATAGTGCATGGAGGTCTACCGTGCCGCTGCCTGTGCGCAGTTTTGGCACATTGCATTAAATGTTCATGGTGTCACAAACCGGCTCAGATGAAACTTATCCAGCAGGACCTGAAGAGCTAAAAAATCAGGCCTTTCGAGACCTGTACGCTGTCATCCCATTAGGATTTTCGGTATTACCCGGCTTTGAGAGTGCAATTTATTTTGTTTCTTGTTCCTTGCTTGAAGGCCTGCTGAAATGCAATAAGGTACCAACTTAATCCCCTTACCCGGTTTGGTGGTAATAGGCTGCTTTATAAACACTGTATCGATGTTAGGATTTCCGAGTGAACATTTTCGGTCCAGGTCTGCCACGACTGCAGGATGACGGGCGGGAACGGGAGAGGGTAATGAGCGTTAATGAGTTTTGCAAACGTTTTGCAAACGTTTTACAAACGTTTTACAAGCGTATTCTTCTGCTGCTCTGTGGGTCAACGCATGTGGTCAGAATTTTCATTTTAGCAAGACCAATGCGTCCCCCAGGATTGGGGGACAAGCCGGTGACAATAACGTGTTAACAGAGGCCTGTAACTATAGCATATGTAGTTAATATAGGGCATACTCACCTACAGCATTCGTAATAAATATACGGCATGATCACCTATAGTATATATCATTAATTAAAACGTAATATTTCAAGTATTTTCACCGGATATGAGATAATAAGGAACCTGAATGAACACGCAAATAGACGTATTGATATTTGCATCAAATCGCATTCAACATTTACCGGTCACACTCTCAAGTGTGTTTGCCCTTCGGGGCCACTGTAATTCTCTGAAACTGCGTAGCCAATTCAGGTGAAAAGCAACATATAAAACAATGTTGCCCACAAGCTTAACCGAGTGAAATAAGGGTTGAGGCTGCCTCATGGCTCAGAATTATTGGTTCAGTCTTTGAAACCAGATTTCACCGAAAACCACAAATCTGATAAGGGCGCTGTATGTAATAAACATCACTGTTGCTTTATTAGAAAGAAATGTGTTGCCAGAAGGCTTCCAGCCTTAACCTGCATATACGGTATGTATCAGAAAATAAAGGCATGTAATACAATTTCTGTAGAAAGAGCACGAGTGATGTGTAAAGCGCATCATGCTCTGTATTTGTTTTTCCGGGGCCTGATTAATGAAAATATTCAGCCCTCTACTTGCCCAGACGCACTTTTTAGAGCGCCGTAAGGCACTGTATACATAATGACCGTGTACATGGTGCCCGGGGGACCGCAAAAACAGAGGCAGCCAATCATTGGGATTCACAAGAGGGTGCTGGCGGAGACAAGATGAAACAAATGGTCTCAGATCAATTGGAATCACACTCAACAACCTTTGTTAACAGAGAAAGTATCCTCGGGCCGCTGCTTCCCCGACTCCGCGGGGAGATGTAGGCTTAACAAATGGATTTTCAACCTGGAGCGACTCGTCTGCATGGATCAGGGTCCGGCTGGGTTTCTTACACGCAAGGAGCCGCACATCCGTGCGGTTTATGGTTATGGGACTTCACAGTCGAACCTGTGGGCACAGGTCGTGGTCGAGGTATAAGCATTTTAAACACAAGAAACGACAATCTCACCGAGTAGTGGACACACAGTGTTATATGTGACACTGTCAGAATAATGGTTTCCAGTCATAGCCTGCGGCAGCAGACCAAATCTGCTCTTTCCTATCGATAAAGTAACAAAACTTAGGGGATTATCCTGGACTGTATCTTGCTTACAAAACACCGTTTCCATGCACTGGTCTTTGCACAAACATGCACCATTTGTGCGTGACATGTCAAGACAGCCAGAATGAGGTAGCCCAGTGTAAGAGATATAATGAAGAGTCTTTGAGATTTGGAACGGATTTTGTCTGTTAAAGAAGTGTTGACGCACATCATCACAAAGGTCAGATATCAGAACTGTTAAGCTTTCACGGGAAACACTCCAAATTAATGTCGCTTGAACGTTGAGATTGAAAGGCGATGATTTTCGTTTTACTTTCAAGATTCGGCTAAACCTTTCATTGCGTTCTGCCCAAGTTGGACTGTGTTTTAGCACTTGATAGTATTCATAATATAGACTGATAAATAATCCACAATGGAATTGACATTAGAAGAAATTTGACATAATTACCACAAAAATAATATTATTTGAACTTAAAATACCACTTATATTTGTGACAAGTATCCGTTCATAGTTGTATTTATATTTGCTGAAAGTTTTTAATGAGAATTTAAAAATACAGTTTTATATCTTCTTTCAATAAAGTATGTAAAGATCATATATCAGACTTGAAAATTGCATGTCTGTAACACCTGATGAAGTTTTCTGGTCTCTGGCATCTCTCACAGTAACGACTGAGCAGAGCTGTGGTGTGGTTTACCCGTTTGGTTCATTGGGGGCCACAGTTACAATGCCAAGGTTGGGCACTGGCATCGCCACTACTATCTGATGGAAGGTTTTAGTTTTTTTTTACCTGAACCTTTCGAGAAGCAGCGGGGGATCCTGGGTTTTATCATTGCTTTGATAGACAGTCAACCAAGTTGTTTTTGTTTTGATGTTTTTTTCCCCCCCTTTGTATTGGAGATTCAGACTGGGGACCGGGACAGGTTAGTTTTGCAGGGCGCCGTCAGCGGCGTTATCACTGAAGACACAAAGACGCAGAGCTCCCACCGGTGCTGGGCGCTGCGAGGCTAAAACGCGTCGCTCCGGAGCTCCGTCTCGTACAGAAAACCAAGACAAACAGCTCCTGGCTGCGGGACTCCAGGGAGACCCGTCCAGGGAACGGGTAGCGATGACAACCGCCTTCATTGCGTTACACGTATTGATGGCATACATAATGGAAAATCACACGCAGCGACAGATTAAATGCAATTGTTAAATGCAATTGTAAAATCCATCAAACAAAAACAGCCCCACCAAAATTAAAATGGCGTCGAGTTTGTTCTTTTAATCGGCTCCTATTTGCATGTGTTTGGTTTATAAGAGGGCGATTTGTTGATGAAGAACATGAATGGATTTAGTGTGGGCTGGATGCTTTAATGTAAAGTGCTTTGAAATGACTCAGTGTTATATAAAATGGTTTGCTATATAAAGTTCCATGATATGAGGCTTACATTAAATTGGAGAACAGTCTCCTTCGTCTTCATCCCAGACAGAGCTCTCAGTATACTTCAATGAAGTGTTTAGCGCAGAGGGTGTCATAAATCTTATGGGTGAACACAAGACTCACTGTATGGTATTTATTGTTCTGCGAATAAGCTAGAATCGTCGCAGATGTTTGTGATTCATTTCAGCGGAAGAAACAATCTTGCTTTCATTTGAATCTCCCCCCATTTACGCAGTATTCATTCCAGGGAAAACAGAAATTAATATATATTATATATAATTTTCCAGATCCATTTCTTTAAGCCACACACCATAACTTAACAAATGTGTCTTTTTGTCACATGGGTTCCTTCAACTCATGAAGTACTTGTTTCTGTGTGTGGGTACAGGGCTGGGTGGGCGCAGATCCGATTTTTACTGTAAAATGTCACTGCAATTAATTCATGCGTTACCTGGAATTCTTTCCTGTTGGCGTTTGCCTTTCTCTACAGTGATATTGCTAGTATTGTCTTTAGAATTTGCTAGATTACTGAAGAACTGGAACTGATATTTTACACATATTTTCCTGAGGTATGGTGAAGGCCCTACCCTATGTATAACATTATATACATTTTTTTATTATTATACTTAATATAAATGATTTTGGTGGGAAAAGCCCGATTTCACAGGTTAAAAAAATATTTTTTGTACTATACTATTTGCACGCACACGCACACGCACACGCACACGCACACGCACACGCACACGCACACGCACACGCACATATACAGTGAAATCTCATTTCATTTTTTATCAGTTACTACTAATGTTATTTGCCCCTTCAGTATACATAATCTTTTATGAACTCCACAAAGTAGACATCAAGATTCATGGTTCAAATCTTCAAATGCCTCTGAAATCTCATGCGGCGGTCTCCAAATTTACATACCCAGTGACATTTTATCATCGTGAAAACCCATTCTTACCTATTAATCAATGTGAATGGTCAAATAAGGCACGCTAATTAAGACTACTAATTAAACTGCTTAATTTTAAAAGACTGTGGCTATCGTCTTGACTCCCGCCGCTCTGGACTGAAAGCAACATTGGATATCTGCTGCAAATTTCTCCGGTCATTAATCATAAGTTACCTGCAATAAAATACCTGTACTGTAACCTGCTGGAGGCTGGGGGGACACTGATGGAGGATAGAGGTGTTTAATTTATGAGAGAGGTTGTTTTGATGTTGCAGTCGGAATTTACACGAACAAGCATGTTGGTCAACCAAACGAGGAATTCTGCATCAGGAACTGAAAAAGATCAACAGGGGGTAGAGTTTTTCTTCACGGTCCCCCTTAACCCCAGTTAGGCAAATCCGCTTCGGACTGTCAAAATAACGTCCGTGGTACTGACAAGGACTGAGTCACCAGCTCATTATGAAGAACAGCGAGACAGGCCTTCTTTATTTTCTTTTCGTTCTCCACGAGTCATATGCCTGCTTAAGGGAGGGACGTTGACTAAAACACACAGCGGTTCATTATTTCTGCTTCCGTGTGTCACATGTATGACTGGCACGGTACGCGGCGCTGTTGGTCTCAGCATCTCCAACGGTAATCTGATGTCTCGTGTGTATTTAAATTTCTACAAGATGGCCTAGAAGGCTAGGCTCCTCATTTTGCCTGTTAATTACAAGGCTGCCGACTCCGTCCTAATCGTGCTCAGAGTGCGAACGGTCCTTGAAACATCAACATTTGATCTCATTATACTCGGGCCGGCTTGATTCCTCCGCAAAAGCTCTTCCCTTTCCGTGACTGGAATGACATGAATTAGCAATAGGCCCTCATTTCATCCCAAATTACCATACAGAGAGGCTACAGTCTTTAAATTAAGGTTTCTCTGAGGTTGCCGTTTCAGTTTGGAACGCGATGCGCGTGCATATAGCTTTCAGTGTCTGAAAATAAATGGAAAATAATGAAAAGGATTACGTTCTCTTTTTTCCTCTCCTGAAAAGTTATTTCCAAAAAGTCATTCATAGCCAGTAATATAATCACTTGTTCACTCAAATAGAATATACTCTTTTCTTTTTTTTTTCATTTGTAATGGCTTGAAATGGCATTTAGAGAGAGGATATTAAGTACCAATATTTGCTTGCATGGAAATTCATAGGCCCTTTCTCATTTTTATCCTCCAGTTCCCACGCAGATGGGAAACTCTATCACGCATCACACTTTGTTTTGCATGTGCCCCATGCCGCGTTTACGGGTCCCGGTTTCGTTCCTCTAAACAATGATCATGGGTATACTCTCGAACCCGTCTCCAGAAGTCCCTGTTTTAAACCAATCTGCCAGCTGAAACCCGGAAGAGTGTGGTTTGGTGAAGTGGGGTCGGAGGCAGCTAACGCCAGAGAAGACAAACAGCGGTCTGGTGGTGAGACCCTGAATGGTCATCAGTCGATAACGAGCGCCTCAAGTAATTATTCTGGTCCTTATGAGATCAAATGGGATTGCCTTTAAACCAGGCAGAAAACAACAAAGGCAACTGTAAGTGCTTTAAACTATAGGCTTTATATTGGCCCTGACAGGCACTGTGTTTGTCAAACGTTTTTTTATTTATTTATTTTTTGCCTTTCCTGTTTGGCGACTGAATGATGGTTTTCCGGTTGACTGTATGTGTTTCTTTAGATGATCTGAGAAATAACCTTGACATATCTTCAAGCCAATAGCTAATCAGTACACAGCCAATCCCTACCATGATTGGCCGTGTAGAAGCAAACAGCCTAGGTCGTACAGCGATTAGCATGTGTTTGCCCAACACTTGAGCTTTTCACTCAGGTAATTAGATTTTTCTGTATTTGATTAAATCATTACTGATTAAAATGCTCCTTGGTTCCGACCAATTCATATTAATAGGAGTGGGGTGAACGTACCATTTACGACATAAACGACATTTATTCAGGTTTTTACTCATTTACATGTAATGGCTTATCTTTTTTACAGACATGTTCATTTGTTCAGGGAAATTAATCACATTTTATTGACAATTTATATATATATATTTTTTTTTATCATTTGTCAGCTGATGCACAGGACAATTCGTTAGCTTGTTCAGTTGGATTCAGAAGCGATTTGGGTTAAGAACGTTGCTCGCGAGTACAACAGCTGGGTGGGGATTCAAACCAGAAACCTTCCGGTCACCACATAAGCCTTCACGCCAAGACCTCACTGCTAGCAATAAATCACGTTTTCAGATGCACTTGAATTTAATGATTGTGTATTGGGATTCCATTCTTCGTTAAACAATTCTCCTGTCAACTGAATAAGGTGTACTGTTTATCAAGTAATGCACTTCAGGTAGATGGAAAACTAAGCATCATGGGTAGACACCATCTGATCTGACACTTCGCAATGAATGTGTGTCACTGATGAACTGATGGCGACAACGGTGTAAAGGATACCCTTGCTTTAAAGACCTAACCACCATTAATTGTTTTATTTTCGTGCATTAATTCTTGGTTTCACTTGGGAAAATATGTTGCTGTGTGTTGTATTATTGAGCGATCCCAAGGTTATTCATTTGTTTTGTCTCCAAATGGACATGTTCTTGGCACAGTGTGGTAATTTTCATCCTCCGGAGCTCCTTAAAATGCTTTTAAACCCTCCAGTGATAATAACCGTGAAAGAGGAATCCTGCACTGACTGACGTGATATTGCAAAGTAAACACCAAAACATTCAGGGTGATCGTCTCATCTCCCCTACTCCCCACCCCTCCCTTCATCACATTGTGATATTTCAATAAAGGTAAATATCAGTCACTGCACTACTTCAATTCCAATAGTCTACCCGCCTTTGTATCACTCTAAACTCCTATGATAGAGTAATAGTTTTCAGCTTGACGTATTTTCCTGGCAATTCGCTGCCACCATTGACTTCCACAGATAAATAGACCGTAGTCAATGCATTTGTGACTGATTGGAGATAATTTACAATGCAGTGTTGGGACCAAGTCCTCCGTTACTACAGCAGGGGAAATAGGAAACATTTGGACAGGTTGTCAGCGGGCCAAAAAATAAGCGTCTTATTGGAGGTTCTTTAGTTAAAATTAAATAAAGCTTGGTGCTTTATACAATAAAAAGGAAAAACCTTTTCTCCATGAGCGAATGTAACGTAACGTAACGTCATGTGAGGTCTGAAGAGGACGATTTCTGTGATGGCTGTGACGAAAACTCGTTCTCTTCACGTCAATGAGCTAGACAACCCTTCCGTTGGCTGTGAATTAACAGTGTCTGCGATTTTCATTTCATTTATTTTTATTTTTAACTACCTGTTTTCTTGCTCAATGCATGACCTGACAGACATGTTTAATCGAGTGCAACCCAACAGATCATTCTGTCACAGAATCCATGCTGCAAGTTTATTCCTGCCTACACGTTTGTTGTGACGGCCTGTAGGCTCTGAGTGACACCAGCCCAAAGCAATGGCTTCAAGGCTTAATCCCCAGAGCACCAATTAGTTTTGTGTATTGCGCCTAAAAGTTTATGGGGGAATGGTGCCACCTGTTGATCGTGAGAAGCATCTCCTGACTGGTGCTGGTGCCCCGTCCCCCCCCCCCCCCCATTTTAAAAGAACAAAACAGCATGGAGGCGGATTGTGAATACTTCGATTTTACTCTCCAAACCCAAATGAACATGATTTATTGGGATACGACGTGTGGGTATACCTCTCGGTGTGAGGATAAAACAGCGAGATAATAACGTTAAGAAACTCACTTCTAGTTTAAATAGCCTACATGACTCCCTCCCCCAAGAGGCACAGCGTTTCTATGTGGATTTATGAACAATACCTCTGTCATTCTGATTAGTGCCATCAATAATACAGGATGAGCAATGATAAATATTCTGCATTAACACCGGGTGTTTTACATTTTAGCAGTCTGACCTTGTTCCGTGCTCCTGAAAGTCAAAACCTACAGCATGAGCCAAAACGCGTGTGTGCGTGCATGGTGTGTGTGTGTGTGTGTGTGTGTGTGTGTGTGTGTGCATGTCTGTGTGTGTGTGTGTGTGTGTGTGTGTGTGCGTTCGCACATGTGTGTGAGTCTGTTTGCATGTCTGTGTGTGTGCGTTCGCACGTGTGTGTGTGTGTCTGTTTGCACGTCTGTGTGTGTGTGCATTCACACGTGTGTGTGTGTGTGTGCGCGTGTGTGTCTGTGTGTGTGTTTGCGTGTGCGTTCGCTTCCAGTTTTTTAGTAGACTTTGTTGTCATTGAGACACAAGCCTTTATCGCTCCACCTTTTGATTGTTTAATTGCCGGTGTCTTTGCCTTGATTCATTGCGGGAACATTAAAGGCAGAACTGGAATTTGCATTGTGCCACAGGGCAGTTGAAAAATACCGTTCCAACGGATCAGGGAACAACAGTCAGCTTGCAAGCCATTTATCAAATTAGATAAGAGTGCCATATTGAGGTGTATGTGTTTCAATTCGCTCTGCTTTGTGTGCAAAAGTGGAGGCTTGATTAAAAACTAAAATCAGAAAACACAGGCTTCCTCCTGATGAGAATCAGAGAATCTGCTCTCTGTGCAGTAGTCATGGTACTACTGAAACGCCAGTAAAGCGTTTGTTATCTTTGTACTCTGTTTTATTTTTGAGCGTACTTTTAGCTGTTTTTATTTATTTATTTGTTTTTTTTGTATGTGATCTTCCTAGAATAATAAAGTGTTTGTTTTGTGTGTTTATTATCATTGTGTGTGTGTGTGTGTGTGTGTGTGTGTGTGTGAGTGTGCGTGAGTTTTCATCTATTTGAATGGGTAGCACGAACACGTTAACATCAGGGAACTATCAGAAGAAGGCATAAACCAAGACAACTGCTCGCAAATTCCATATTGTTTGGAACAGTGCCGATGTATTAGTGGACAGACGCTAGTTCCTCAACGCAAATTTTGGCTGCTTTGCTTTTCTTGCAAAGTATTATCATCCTGCAGGCAACACACAGCTGACAGATCGAGGAGGAATTTAGAGGGATTTGTCTTTGACAATCATATTGATAAAAGGGATTTCACAAGTCCTGGCGGAACACATCAGGACAACTTTCAGTATCTCATGATTAAAGAAATATCGATTCCTTTACCAAAATGCATTGTGTGCAGATCACATCATCACGCCCTCCCCAGTACAAAGACTGCCCTCGTCCAACAGAAACCTGACAGAACCACAAAGGTCCAGATCCCGCTGTTCAGTATCACCTTTCATAAAGACAAACAAAAAAAAAAAAATTCACTTTAAATTCTTCAAGCGTCAAACAGGGATTAGGTTGTACAAACAGAATTTATTGATAACCAATACTTCCAGCAAGATAAATATTATTTTAACCAATAGTTCACATGTGAGGCAGTCCTGAAAGGCTTACGCGCCTGTCTGATATTCAGTAAATGGGGAGATTAAGTAGAGAACTGTGATCAGAGTAAATCCCATCAGTGTAAAAGGCATGTATGTTTTACACGTCGTCACACAGTGACTATTATTATCGTCAAACTATTTGTCAATTAAACTGCGGTACCCTCTGTCTAGTTTGTGAATATGACATTTCTAAATGCATTTTTGTACATATACATTTTTCACTCCTATAAATTTCCCTTGGGCATGACAATTGGATTGCTTTGGGGAAATAAAAATATTGGCTTAAATCAGGGGGATAAAGCCTATGTTAGAGGGAATATTCCCAACTGCCGTTCCCTTCTGTCGTGAAGAGCATAATGTATTCTATGATTACAGATTCATTTGTGGGATCACCTTTCTATGGACTTCAGATAAAGACAATACAAAGGGTATATTTGTTATTTGAGCATTGCCTTTTCACTTGTTATAGGCCTTTAAATAGATTTGTATCTGTAGGGCTCGGACTAGAGCTCTTTAATAGGTCAGTCGTGGAGGCCTCCACATGATGGAACATGCCGTCTCTATCAAGGTATTCTCCTCCATTTCCGAGAAGGCCTTTGGTCAGTGATCTCGAGATTTCTATTGTACAGATTCACTGGTCCTCCAACTATTACATCTTACAACATACCAGTGGGAAATCAATTTAACTGAGCCAATGTTCAGTCTGCTCATCTTACTTGATGTATACGAGATTGTGTGACATTCTTTACGTTACAATGAAGCTGAATTTGTGCTGGAAAGAGGAAGCCATGTGGTAATCCCCCTCGTTCCTCCCCCCAAGGTACGCACGCGGTTCTGGTTGAAATAATGAAGTGGAAAACCGGCGTGGTGTTATTGAACGCCAGTATGAGGCATTCGGTTCGATTAATATGTCCTCACACTTCCAATCCAAGGGTATCCCAGGAGCAAGTGTTGTTTATGATTATGGGTGTCTGCTCACACGCGTGTGTTTATCACGTTTTACACGGTTGCTCTGTGTTCTGAATAATGGTACCACGCTGATTTAAAGCAATGCGACGTGGAGCACTCCCTAAACTGTCTCTGATGCGTTTGGAGATCTGAACACGGTGAGCGTGGCTGCAGGCAGCGGCCCTGGGAGCCCCTGTGAACAGAGGCGTGTCTCAGCGTCTTCTGCTATTGGACGTCAGGGCGTCCTACCATTGGCTAGTTGTGTGGCTTCGTTTTCCTTGTGGCCCTATCTAGGGGCTTGTCACTTGTTCGGAAGAATGCTCATTTTCCATCACCACTTATCTAATTCAGGTTGTGGTGCTTCGGAGCCTAACCCAGAAGAAAGGACAAAGGCATAACATAAAATCCTTACCAACTGGGTCGTGAAGCTGGAGGAACCTTAATGCAAAGAACTTACATTTTATTTTTTTAAATTTTTTTGCACATGTGAATTGAACATATGAGAAAAAAACAAAAAACAAAAGAAACGATGAAATCTAGTTGCTGGTAGGTCATGAAGGTCATTTTCCATTTCCCAAGTAGTCATGAATATGATTTTGCGGAGTTATGGGTGATGCAGTTTTTTTTATACCTCTGCGCGTCTCAAATAGGACATTTTATTTCCCTAGAGGCACATATTGTACGATGCAATGTAATATCCTGAAAGCAACCTGCCCCTACATTTATTCAAACCGTATTGCAAAACATTCGTCATCATTTTAAATCTCTTCTTTTTAGTAAACAACACTTGACAGAAAATAGCATATTTGAACCAAACTAAGTTTTGTTTGCAAATTTAGGTTACAGCTATAAAGAGTTAAAAGTGTTTAAAATTGTATAATAACCATGTATAAATTGATTATTAATGCTTTCAAATCCGTTTAAATGATGTGTTGGGTCTAAAATGTCAACATTAATTACGGTTTACGTTCTATGTCATGTGAACTGGAAAGGGTGAGACCTCAAATTCCTTTTACAAAGTTTAATATAAAACCTTAATGATAGATTTGTTACTGTCCAGATTTGTTACAGTCATACTACAGTTGTTACATACCATAATTACACTTCATGGCACATCAATCAAATTCGCGACATAAAGCCCTTCTCCAAATGATGATTCACTGGAGATTTCAGGCATAATAAAATAAAACATAAACCAACAATTACCATTAAAAAAAAAACGATTTTTGCATATTATTGACACTGAATGTTATTGGATCTTCAACCAAAACAGATTTTTTTATTTTTTTTATTATTAGGATAAAGGATCTATGATGGTGTATGTGTGTAGGTGGTTTAACGTGGTTTAAATACTTAGTGGCTAACCCATGTCTTGTCTTAAAAGTAATGAAGAAAAACTTGAAATGGATTTTAAAAGCATCTGGAAGCCAGACCATGACTAGAGGTGATATAACTTATCCTGCATGCCTGGGTCAGGATGTTTGCAGCTGAGTTCGGTACCAGACAGGGGCAGGTACAAAGAGAATCCCTGTAATCTAGCTGCGAGGAGATCTAGCTGTGAGTTAAATAAAATACTTATGACTTGACCATGACATCATCTGGTTTTAGACATTAGGATTTATTTGAGTTAGATTAAGCACATTGAATGAACTGAATAGATAAATCAGTGACGAGCTGAGTATATGGCAAAGCAGTTTCACTACAGATAGGAGGTTGGAGGGAGAGCCTACAGTGTAGTAGAGGTGGGAGGTTGGAGGGAGAGCCTACAGTGTACTACAGGTGGGAGGTTGGAGAGAGAGCCTACAGTGTACTACAGGTGGGAGGTTGGAGGGAGAGCCTACAGTGTACTACAGGTGGGAGGTTGGAGGGAGAGCCTACAGTGTACTACAGTTCAGTGTTGAGTTTTAAGGCATGGCCTGCTAATAAAGAAGGCCCCATTTAGTCCCTTAAAAGTGAGAACGTCGCGGTGCTCTATGGTTGTCTTGTGAAGTGACTGGCGTGATGAGGACATCATTCCTTTATTTTGATGATTTTCCTTTTGATTTGGCCACAATCCTAGCTGTGACTTTTTGCACAAGTTGTAATGGTTTTGTCACAGTCTGTGGGCTACCTGAAAGAACGGCATTACAATAGTCTAGTCTAAAGGTCACAAAAGCATGGATAAGTTTTCCGTATCCTTTAGACACAGAAAATGCCGGATTTCAGCTAAAGTTCTGAGATGAAAATGCTGTTATATGCTGCTGTATTCTGAACATGGTGTTCGAATCAGAGATACGGGTCACTTGGTATCCCAAGGTCTTGGGTAAGCAAATCGAGAGGCATCGAGTAGCCATCAAAACTCCTTGTAGAATTTGTCATGCGGTTTATGGTGATTGTCAGGGCATACGGTTCAGTTTTCTCAGAACTGAGCAGTGAAAAGTCAGACGTCAGTCAGTGTTGTATTCCCTTCAGACCCCGTGGTTTCCCATTCTTCTGCACTCTCCCCTTTACCAGGTGTGAAAACCCTGTGTCAAATAAACAAGACACCTTACCACTGTGAAGATAACTTATTTCTTTACTTATAATATAAGTCGATTCATTTGTGATTTATAATTCTAAATTTGTGTAAATTAATTTAAATGACGCTGATAATTAGGATAATTTAAATAGCAGCCATTTCCCCAACTTAATTAAGTTGACTTCATCATGACTTGGCAACATTTGTAGATAAGAACCTTCTTTTCATTGTGCTCTTCAGAAACAAAATCATTCTACTCACAAGCATAGGCAAAATTTAATCAGGGCTAAAACAATGTATGCATTTAATGATGTTGCCACAGCAATTCCCAAGTTTTGTGCCGCTAATTAATCATTTGAATTAATTATCACTATCCAGAAAATATATCTGTATACATCTGTAGCTATTTCCTAATGCATTATCACAATCCATAAATTATAGGTAAAGTGTAAACCTATTAACTGATGAGTGTGGTTTATGGATGACTATTTTTTAAATGACCAAAGGGGGTTTGGGTAAGGTTTAGGTTGATGATGGTGAATCGAAAGAGATCAAATAAGCAAAAAATCTATGACTGAATTTAACCAGCTGTCCGCTTATCATGGCAATAATCTCTGACACATTATTTAGCCCGGCCAGCATGATATTTTGAGCCGAGATGTGGCTATTATGTAAGGAGTTTGACTGATGTGGAGTGACAAGAGTGAATGACATGACACAACCGGTACATTTACACTCACCAGGACATATAATTCCTTCATAAACCTTTACTAATCGACTGCGAAGCAATTATAACAAAATGATATTTGTGTATTAAATATTCATAAATAGTTGCACGGGGTTTGTCCCCGGGGCTGCACGACACCTGAGTCTGTTCCTTCAGCCAGCACAGGGACATTTTATTCTATCAAAGGGGGGTTTCACTGCATAAATTAAAGAGCACTCCCAAAAATCCACTTAACAGGCACGGGGTAGGAGGGTGGCTTGGCCCTCCAGTGACGCTGGTGCAGTGGGAATGACAACACGGCTCTCTTGAAACCTTTCCAGCACTGCAAATGGAAAAATCAATGAGACGAAATGTTCATTCTGAATGCTGGAGATTCGATTCAATAAGCCAATGTCAACATTTAAAGTTTAAAGTGAGATGTGCGGGTTGTAACAACAGTTCCAAAAACAATCAGGACCGGATGTTAATTACAACGAGAGATGGATACATCTCCTGGCTGTTTGCTTTTATGTTCCTTAAGAAATGGTAAAGAAATATGAATATGTATACATTTACTTTACATTAACTAAACACTAACTGCAATGTCAAGGCATACAATAAAATTCCTGCTTAAAGTTTCTGGCCTGTTTAAATTAGGATAGAATGTCTGGCACTAGCCCAAATTATTTCTTGTAAGGGAACATAGGAATTCAGCAAATAACAGCCAGTCAGCACAGAATGCTATGTAATTATTTATCTCATGGCGCTAAACGGCTGTCCTTCAGCAAACAATCTCATTTGCATGTTACAAGGTGAACCAGAACTCTATATTGACCTGTTCAGGCAAACAACTGATGTGTATAAATTGGATCTATAACAGGTATGGACATTTGGTTTCAAGGCTGGTTACTGGCTGGATCCGAGAGCACTAATGCAACTCGGGTCGATCAGAGATTCATTTTAGCATTTAGCCCGGGCATTTTTCTATTATAATGTCGGAATGAGAAAGCCTTCTCATTCGGCCGGGTTGCTTTAAGGTTAGCTAAATATAGCCGAGATTGAAATCCAACCGCGGACAGCCCGGGACGAAGGAGACAAATATAGACAGACGACCCAGACATGCTATGGATAAGAAGAAGATTTCTTTTTAAAGATGGCTCTTTCTCAACACCAGACACACAATGGTGACCCTTCGAGATCAGCTCACTATCCCAGGGCTAGAACAGCAACCCTATTCTTTAGTTGAATATCGAGGCGTGGCATGCTCTTTTCATGCATACCAAATTGTTGCACGCCATGCCATGCTCTCTAGGCAAGCCAGTCAGCTATTATAGGGCAAATACGCTCACGGTAAATATCCATTTAGTACTCATGCATTCCGTTAAAAGTGTTCACCCGTCAATCAATCATTCAGACTTTATTTGTTTATTTGTGAAATGCTGCATGTGGACTAGGTGGTCTATGAATATTTACCAGTGGAAGGGACTGGTCATAGATTATCAGAAGTATGCAGACATCGGTCTGGGCCTGCTGCCTGGCCAGCACTCTGGTTTGTCAACCAGGGCCAATCAGCCCATTCGCTATGTTTTTAGATAAGAGGAGTTCTCCAGCCCTGAGCCCGTCTCTCTTCACTAAGCCGGTCTTCACCAAAAATGTATTCCAATTACCTGTGAAGACTACATTTTTATGCACACCCGTCTGTCTGCCATCGATTTAGCAATCGGAGTCTGCTATAAGCCTCGTCACCGCTGAAGGCCGGAAAGAGGCCAGAGAAAATATCTGTCTGACTGGTTTTTTTTTCAGTCTAGCACAATGAAACAATATTCATTCAAAACTTCCGATTGTCTCAATTGCATGTTCTTTATGCCGGTGTTGTATGCTAACTTTAGATAACTTACATTTACCCTTAAACGGCGTTTACATATCCGACTCTCTGGCACCAAGAGGCGATGTTCGCTGTTGATTTCTATATATTTCCAATTCACCTTAGAGAGCCGAATTGGTTGCAGGCATGACATCATTAAATTTGGTTTACTGCTTTCAAATCGTGACAAGGCTTAACTGCACGATTACTGCTGGGTATCTAGGAGAGGTAACCTTTCTCTCTGATACATCCAAGGTGACTGAAAAGGAATCTCACTGTCCCTAATCTCATAAATCTTCCAGGTGCGGTCCTCGAGCTCTGTAAATTTCTCAGTCAATTCAATGTTTCGGCAACACTTATGACATTTGTAATTATCAGTACAGCTAATATTGACGGAGCTAAAGATAAACGCGTCACTCTGGACATTTCTTACCTTTGTTCGGGACTGTGGAATTGGAGTTGAAGCCGGCTGGTGATTTAATCCGGAGAATTTTCAGGTTTGCCGCAGGTATATTCTCGTTGCCTAGGTGACCAGTTTTAAACAGTCAGACGGAGAAATAACTGTCATCAATGTACCTGTAAAGAATTATGTTAATACTATGGAAAATATAATACATTACACAGTAATAATAAAGGAAAACTAAAGATCAAATTGATGTATTCCAAACAGGAATTTACTTGCCTGCTTGTATCAGTCTGGGAATGTCCTGAATGCTACGAATGGAACTCTTCAAGTTATCACGCAGGCTGTTAGTCATGGCAGGGAAAATAAAGTAATTTTCTACAGATGAAAAGCGCTGTTTTATTGAATCTTACGACACTAATGAAAACAAATCAAAGAGAAATTGAAAAATTCGACATTTAAAAGACTTCATCGTGAAGAATGAGGGTGACGGAAAGATCTACCAAGGAGCCTGTGGTAGAAACTGCGCCTTTTAAGTGTACTGATACTGCAGTTGGCTCGGGATTGTACTTCAGAACAGGCTTGGGCGACGCATTTACTGAATGCAATGTTTGTCTTGTTTAATACAGTTTCAAGGTCTCCCTAACGTGCCATCTCTAAACTAAAATCTCAGAGTAATGTCTTATGTAAGCATGTGTCACAGTGTGCCACAAAAGGAGCAGATAACTGGATGGTTTATTGGATACAATGTGACATGTCCTTTCCTTGGACTGGCCCAGATCTCCCTGTTGGTGGGCTGCCAGTTTGATATATTTGAACTTTTCTCATCTTGGTTATTCTCAGTCATTCCATATAAATAAATTATGACATGGAATTATGTGTTTGCAGGGGGTAGGGAAAATAATGGAAACCTAGCGATATATGAATATTTATTAACCAATAAGATGTCGGGCTGCCCTCTGCCCAACTTCAATCTGTTTTGCGCTACACATTATTAACTGGACCATTCTTCCAGAATGGAAGCCTCTAGATCTTTGAGAGATTACAAACTTTAATAGTTTATCAGTGTGTATGGGGGTGTTATCTTTTTGGAATATGGGAAGAACTTGTTCCTTCATAATGTTACTCTCACATTCAAAATGCATTAACCATGATGGGATAAAAACAAAACACAAAAAAGACTGACTTCACAGGATAATAATAATAATAATAATAATAATAATAATAATAATAATAATAATAATAATTGTAAGGACCACAACTTAAAAATGAAATGGAATTTGGGTACCAAATATCTCCATTCCAGCCAAGCTGTTCAACCCTTGGCAGCCTCCTGATATCTCTCCTTCCCACCTGTCTGTCCACCCAGTTGTGACACAATCGCGTAATCCACCTCACCATTCCGTTTGGCAGACCTGGAACCCGCTCGGTTGGCTCTCTGTGTATCAGCCTAAATCCCTCTCTTTCCCCTGCAGTCCTGGGGTGCGAGACCCCGCCTGCTACCACGGCCAGCGGCTGCACCAGAGCCGCCTCCTGCTCCGTCCGTCTCCATTACTTAGAAAACGCTGAGTAAAACTACGGCCGCCCCGTCGAGAGAGGGAAGCGAGGGAAGAATGATTCCTGCTCTCCATTAGGAAGCTCACAGTCGCTGACCCTATGAGCATTAGGGCCGGCAACTTGTTACAGGCTGCCATTCAGCAGACATAAAATGCAGCGGTAGATAACTGTCAGAGTAATTTAGTCAGAGAGATTGCACAGTCCTTCCAAGGAACGTGCCGGATCTTTTTGCATATGGAGCAGGGTATATCTGAAACCGTCCTGTCTAATCTGATGTTCAAACAAATTCTCCCTGACAGAGGAGAACTAAAAAAAAAACATAAACATATTTAGTTTCAGAACTAAAAAGGAAACATAATTCTCTGAGTTTCGGACCCCAAAAATCAGCTTTAGGGAAACACAGGTTAGCCTGTTAGCAAGACGCCAAAACATCAGCTTTAGGGAAACACAGGTTAGCCTGTTAGCAATACGCTAGGAAACAGGATTCCAGTGCTAGACATTGCCATTGCTGCAGATGCGACATTGATCAGGCTAAAAATCAACAGTGTCAATTTTTTGTCTTTAAATCAATCAATCAATCAATCAATCAATCAATCAATCAAATCTCCCTGCTGATGAGTTCTTAGCTTATATTCCTCCCATGCTTCATTACCGATGTTCTTAAAGCTAGCTAAATACATGAATGAAACGGATAAACCCGGCCCGGAGTGTGTGGCCCGCGTGCAGTAAGGCATTGCAACCTTTCCTTCCGGCTGTTCGTTTGGACCAGAAAGAGCTGGAATCTCAGGCAATCCCATAACAGCCGGACATCAATCCCCTTTTTGTCTTTTATCAAGTGTACATCAGAAGACATCAGCTGTCAGCATGTGGTGATCTGCCTGTGGTTTGACACATCGATCCATTTAGGTGGCCGCTTGTTGGGAGCTCTCAGTATCCAGTAAAAAAAAAAAAAAAATTTAAAATGGCAAAGAAGCACACCTCTCTGAACACCTTGAGAGTGATGTCGTTAGCAGGACGCTGACCTGTGGCGGTACATCTGAGTGACACGAGGCCGTATCAATGACCAGTGGAACAGGGGACTGAAGAGGGCAGCCTGGAATCCTGGGATCGGGCTTCAGTTAAAACATATTAATTAGATATCAGACGATGTTAGGGCAAAACCGGAAGATAAAGTATCATTCAGGTTATAACTAAATATCTGATTTGCAAATGAATTCTCCTCCAATGTGCAACAGGATAATGCCCTCTTATCAGAGGTGGCTGAAATGACATTCACCGATAAAGCCATTAGCCCATAAGAATTCAGTGGGACAACTTTGCACTATATTTTTGTCAGTTGTTTTTCTCACAGAATCTCTCTGCAGTTCCAACCATTTTGAAGTATGTAACTAAAGATCCAGTTTATCGCTGTCACACCCACCTTAAAGTCTCACAGTCTCTCGGATTTCCACTCACGGCCTGTGCAGGTTAGGAGGATGTGACCGTGCGTCTTGGTTCTCCCCGTGATGGGCTGGTACCCCATCTGTGGCTGCAGTCTACCAGAACCATGATTGAGTGGCTATGGAAAACATTTCAATTTTTCATAAACATCAGTTGTAGCCTCCAGCACACTGATAATAACATCAAAATAATGTAGTCATTTTAACACTTTTAATTTTAATACAAACAAATTTAATCAAGATAATGCCATACAATTCTTGGATACATTGGATAATGTAATACTGGATACAATTCTGATCTAACTTAAATTTATTCTAAGTCATGGGCATTTGTTCTTCAGCAGTTATACAAAAAAAAGCTCTGGAACTCGGGCATTGAAAACCCCATAGATTTATCGAAACTAACCACTCAGTTGGAGAAGCTCAGATTACGAAAGGATTACTGCCGAATGAGAATTGCAGGGACGTGCACATGTCCTACTCTACAACGTAAGCCTGCCGGCGCTGTGAAGGTATCTGACATGCCTCGACACTGCTTGAAGGATTACGTTCCATACACACAGAGTAGCCTGACATTGAGCGCCACAGAGCTACAGAGTTTGCCAAAGGGTTCACAGGGGTCACAAAATACTAGCTCCACGAGCAAACTAATAATAATTGTGATAATCATTATAATAATATTAGTAAGTATCACTAAAATGCTGTCTCGTACAGGAGAACATCATTCCCGTGGGACGGGATTTTAAGCAGCCCTGCAGGACCAGGAGTACAATTACTCCAGTATCCTGGCTGGCAGAGAGGGGGGAGGGTAGGATTCTGTGTCTGGATTCTTGTCTGTTAATTTTTCGTTTTCACACGTACCAAACAATTCCCATGTTGGCTGCCCTGAAGGAGGTTCCTTAAGGTTCTGACATTCTTTTCTCTCTTTCTTTGTTTTGATTCCCATGATGCAGTTTTTCTGTGGGACCAATGTGTCTTGTGAAAATTCTGGCTGCACTCTTTGCCTTCCTGTTCAGCTCCACTGAAATGTTTTGCTAGAGTGTTGTCAAGGGGGCAGAAAACAACAGATAGTTGCTAGGACACTTTATTTCACTTGATACCAACTGTGCGTCAGGAGACCGTGTATATTTTACAGTAACAGAAACAGAATTCCTTGCATATAAATTAGTTGTAGAACAGAACGAAGAGCATCGTTTTCTTTCCCCCTTTTCTCTCTCTCTCTCAGAACTGGATAATCATTTCCCCACATGACGGCTATCCCTGGTGTGCGACTGAAACTTACATATTACCCTTCTCGGTAATACCGCCGACGAAGAGAAGGCAGTGCTTAAACTGAATCTATTTTTGTTTAGTAAATGTAATGAAAGAGAGGGGAAAGAGGGCCTTCATCGTGAACGTTGGATATGGAAAGTGTGCTTACAGACCTTCTTTTTACTCCAAAGAGCGAGTTGAACTCCAATTCCCAAATCACAGTGCGGTAGGGGGGGGGGGGGGGGGGTGTTTTCCAAGAGGGTGGGTTGTGGGAAAGAAATAAAAAAAGAACATGACCAAGGTAATTTTTGTATA
>JAOYSI010044234.1:0-27412 GCA_025775065.1 Hiodon alosoides | reverse complement strand
CCCCCCCCCCCCCCCCCACACCCCCCCCCCCCCCCCCCCCCCCCCCCCCCCCCCCCCCCCCCCCCCCCCCCCCCCCCGGCCCCGCGCCGCGGCCCCCCCCCCCCCACATGAAAATCCTCATTAAGACAAGCCATAATATAGCTGTATATATTTTTTCATGCTGCTTATATCATGAATAGCATCAGATATAAGATAGATTGTCTCCCTTTTCAGTCACATTTTTTTTCTCTTTGAACACTTACATTAATCTTTAGGTATCTACCTTCAATGACTGTTATATACTGTTCAAAAGGTCATGTTTACATCTATTCTCAATGCAAGCGGAAATACAACAGCACACTTCTTGCCATTCCAAAATCTGTGAAAAAGGTCAAACTTCAAAATCTGTAGGTAAAATGATAGTTATGATAGCAATATAGGGCTATATCTTGAAAGCCTGGCCAGTTGCTCAGAAGGTGCAAGTCTTTCCAGTTCCCCAAAGCCTGTCTCTATTTTCTCCAACAACAAGTGGTCTGCAAGCCAGGAGGAAAAAGAACCGATGGCGTATCTATTTTTTATTTCTGTTTTGTCGTTACTTCTCTGGGAATGCAGTCATGCACACTAGCTGAGGACCTCCCCTCAGAGTAGTTTGTTTCTTCCCACACTTAATTGATTCTCCTGCACCTTGTCCAACTTTGCAGCCAACCCCTGCTTTTTCGCGCTTTCCTGTGCCGTGAGTTTCGCTTCAGCTATTTGAAAAGATAATGCTGCTGGCATTTGGATCCATGTTTCTGGTGGACGGATTATCTCCTCGTCCTTTTACTGGCTATTTCCTCAGGGTAACATGCTTTCCTGATTTGCAAAAAAATGTATTATTTAAAAAAATGAAAAATAAAAATTATTATTGTTTTAAAATTGTGTCATTGTACACGCACAGCCACGCACAAATTTTGAAAACCCTTAGAAGTGATTCATTTGTATTTCCTGACATTTGTAAGGGGGTTGTGACACAAAAAAAACCTCCCAGGTATTTCGTAAGCAGTGGATGTGATGAGCTCATTTTTGTTGAGCGCAATGCCAGCTGCCTGCATGGAACCTGTTCTCTAAGTGCAGGTACAGTAGTCCTATGTCAGAACAAGACAAAGGGGCAGCCCATCCCAACTCTCGCTCTCTGACTCACAGCAAACCCATCTGATACTGAAACTTATCCTCCTCCCCTTCCTGCCTTTTTACTGCACGCAGGCATACAATCACACATTCACAAATGAACGCTTTACACTCTTTAACCCTTATTCAATAATAATTATGTCAAGCCCAAAGTGAATTTTTATTGCAATCAATTTATATTACATTTTAGAAAATCTAACCATTTAATAGCAACATATTATATTACTTTTTTAAAAATATTACTAATCAATATCTTTTAATAAACAGTGTGAAATGAGGCCTGGATTAAAATATTCAGAAAATAAGACACTAAACTCCTAGCAAAAGAAGCCAGAAAAGGAATACTCGTTTTGAATTTTTTTTTAGTTTTATCTCTGTTAGAGGGTGGTGAAGTTAAATGGTATTTGGAAATGGGTATTTTCTTTATAAATTAAAATAATTAAATGTCATGGGGTGTATTGTTCATTCATACTTTTAATTGCTAGGCCTTTAATAGCATCCTCCTCAATGTTTTCCATTGTAGATTTGTAGTGGACACAGAACAAGCACTGGTAGCACAGGGTTTCATGTGTACCATGACAAACAAACATGTGTTCTCTTTAAACAAAGTATTCTATATGAAAATAATTACTAGACTCTTACACCAAGAACACCTTGATATAATAATTTTATAACGTAGTTTTAATCAGACACGGATTTATGCCCTCACCTGATGACTCTTTAATGTAGATAATAAAGTAACTCAGAAATGTTAAATCAGTATAATATAAAAGTAAGGTTTTACTGGTGCAAGTCTTTTACTGATGTATGAATCTTTCATACATTTAAAAATAATAATGTTAAATCACCCTGAAAATTCCGAGACTAATAGTGTGTGGGAATAACCGACAATAAACATCGGATCCTGCTCACTCACTCAAATCACAAATTAGCATACACATACAGGTCACCTAAATAATTATTGACGTATCTGTAGATTAAAAGTGTGATAAAAACAATAGCAATAAAAGCTGACTTGTTTATCCAAACCGAGACCATTACGTTACCTTTGCTGGTTGTCGCTTTAAACGCAGTCAGCGGGCTCACTGATCACCGACAACCAGGAGATCCTGTTCTTTCCCGTACAAAGGCCGTCATTATCGTGGCCTCTCCCACTTTCGTAGTCGCCGTCTTGAGCCGCGCAACCGAAGGAGGAGCCACCTGAGAGGTGGTGATTTCATATATGTGTTCATGTTCCGGAACAGACTGTCTCGTATATTACAACACTAAGTTATATTCCGTCAGTGACTCATACCGATCAACCTTTACGTATTAAGCACGAGTCTCTTATGTGCATGCTAGCTCTCACCCACGTGCAGTTACATTAGATCCTTATACATTATAGCAGTCTAAAAAAATGGTAAAGGCCATTGTCCAAGAAATGCCAAAGGAACTGCAGGTATTAAATTATACATTCGAGTTATAAAGCGATATCGTTTCCAAAAATTAAAAAAATCTAAAACCACTGTGCGCTGCCTTAATGTGACAACGGCAAGTCTAAAGTGAAAACGAATAATAACTGAGTTGGTTCATCGACAGTACAATTAGCCCTTTTAAAATGCAACCTACGTAGCTGCCAAGTGCCCATCAAGGCAGAAAAGGTGGTGAAGTCATCAAACTTATTAGGATAATCTTTTCCACACAGCAGCGGTTAACAGAACACAAAGGGAGTTACAAATATTTATGACATTTCTCATGTTGAAATGACAGCAACACCTTTTCATAGATAATCTTGATAATTACCTAGTCTAGGTTTTTTATTTGAGTAAAACTAACCATTAGTTATTCTCTGCTGCTACAGTGCATATTAATCGGTCATTGTCTGTTTTGTTTGAAATGCAATTTGCTGAGATATCCTAATCCTGGATAAATCGCACCAAGAAATTTCTGGGTAACACAGCTTTGGAAGGGTCTCTTGAATATCCTTTTGAACATCAAGATTCAAATAACACCAAGATAAACACCCGGTCGTGATGAACACCCATTGTCCCATTAAATTACCATTGTGTGGTAAATTAAAGCAGAGAACAAACCCGTTTCTGTAACAGTGAAGTGCTGAAGGGACTTCAACTGATTTATAGTAATGCCAGAGCACCAGACATACGCAAAATGATTAAATCACTTTGAACACAAACTGTAATAGAGTCATCTTTATTATAGTGCATTTCTCAGATGTTACAAGATGGATTTAAAAAGCTAAAACAAATTGGGGAGGTGGGGGGGGCAGTTTAATAAAGGTGGAGAAAACATGACCTTATCAATTTTTACTTAAAGCTTTGTCTGTGAAGAATGGTAAATGGTAGAACTGCCATGTCAAAAAATATTCATATTTATGCACATATATATTTCACAATTGCTAATATTCACAATTGAAAAACCAAGGGAATTCTTTGCGCTATGGCTTTCAGTGGTTCACAAAAAAGACCAAGTGTGAATGAGGATGTTCGAGTCATGTCTTAAAACACTTGCCCAGTATGTGTTCAGCAAAAAATAACTAGTTATCCAGTTGCAGATAGAAGACCACCACCCATTCCCCTTTAGAAATCAGAGATGGTCTGTCAGCATGAGTTTATTTAAACAAATACAAGCTAGACATGGATTGTTCAAGTTTCACTATAGCCACATTCTTTGCTGATATGGTTATGACCGTTTCCTGTTTCAGACTCTGGAGATAACGGCTGCTTTATTGCCCTACTATTTCCTGCAGTCAGTTAAGATTTTCGAAAAACCAAAAAGAAAAGGTTGGAAAGTTACATTATAATTCACTATGACAGTGGGGATACATTTGAAATAGTAATCAGTAGATTGATGCCCTCAGTATGAAAAATGTCTTCCACACAAAACTTGTCTAAAATATGTTGCTACTTAAACACATTACAGAAGGCTGGTTAAGCTTCCACACCCCTACTGAAATGGTCTGTGTTAAGGACTGCCTGCCGAGCATGCAATGCATCACAAATTTGTGACTAGTGTGCTTAGATCAGCTCTGTATATGACATTGTCAATCCTTTCATACTCAAATATTATGAAAAGTTCACTTCTGTAATATCCTGTCTGAAACTGAGAATTGGAGTGGGAGCAGTGTCACATGAATAAAACACGGAATCATTCTAATCATTCTGCAAATATACAGGTGTATGAACCAATATGACCACAACTAAATTGCGGTAAGGGAAATCTTACTATAACAAATTATAAATGAAAAGGATATCAGTATTACCCAGCTCAGCAGTTCAAGCCCCACAGCTCCCTCTACATGTCAAACACAGCAACCACAAGCACAATCCAAGATCTTTTAAACTAAACCATGTGGGGATTTTACACTTGATTACAACTCTACACCCAGCTCACCAGACCATGCCAACAAAGTATTCTGTACAAAACAAAATAAAATCAAACAAACGTTAAAAACTGAGTGGGAGCAGCTCTCTGAAAAGGCCTCACTGTCCTAAGACAAGGCTATGCTTTAGCATTCCTCCAAAACGTCTGTCACCGATTGTTTCCCCCCCCCAGATCAACTGTTTAATGACCAACAGATCAGTATATTTTGCAAACTGAAATTACCGGTTGATGCAAGGTGGGCTAGCCTCATTACAGCCTAATATTGTTTGCCACATACTGATAATTTACTGAAGGGATTTACGCAGGTGTCTATCGACTAGTTAAGTCTATGTTAATTGATTTAAATACTTCTCACTTGAGAAGTGCATGTCTATTTAGTTTACAGCTTTGAATCTACTACTCAGAGACGCAGACAGAGCCGCTGCTTACTGTAAACAGTACACAGAACCTGCCACAAAGCTAAGTTTAATTTGGTTTAATTGCAATAGCACAAACGTGCTACAACTATCTAAATGCATGCAACATTACTGGGGGAAAGGCAATGTTCCTGAAGGCCAGTCCTCCTACGAACTAATCTTGTCACTCGTAGCACAGAACGTACTTGTGACGTCTAGTATTGAAGTGGAGAAGAAGCTGCTCCTTAGAACTTTGTGGGTTGTCTTTTTACAATAGTCCAAACATCAGGCAAGGCATTTTACTGCTAAGTACTATATATTAATAAAAAACAAAAAACAAAAAAAAACTATGCTATGCATCATAACATAAGGAATTTTTTTTTATTTAAAGTATATTGAAAAGCTTAAGGAAAATGATAACCACAGGGAGGCATGTGCTTCATGGTCTCAAAAAATAGTGTTTATAAGACAACCACAGCGATAAGTTCTTGTTTGTTTTTCGGAAAAAGACAAAACCAGAATTTTAAAATGATGCAAAGCAGATCAAGGATGGAAACGCTTTTATACAATTCTCTTCTAACCTGATACAGGTTACAATTTGAATTTTACAGGGGGGGAGGACATGCATGTAGCAACAACATTAACACTGGTGGTGTAAATCAGGTCGCCCCCCCCCCACCCAATAGACAACTTTCCATCCCGGTTCTATCTTTGCCTTGTGAAAATCCCATTTGCTGTAACATGGAGTGGGCTGTGCGTTGCTCTAAACGAGGTGAAAGCGTGGCGCTAAGACTGCTGATTCCACGTGAAGTGTGTAAAAGGCACACCAGGGCTGCTCCCACTCCCAACTAACAGACACACAAACATACACACACGCACAGACACACTTACACACACACAATCACACAAACATGTGCAGGGAAGCACTGACCACAGCCCAATGCAAGGTTGGATAGGGAGTGGGGACAGAGAGGGGGAAAAAGAGTAAAGAGGGTTCATGAGGTCATGGCTGGGACCAGTGCCGTCCACGACACACTGACTATGGAATGGATCATTTCTGATTCTTGAGCTGGTTAGAGAGCCAGTCCAGGCCCTCATACAGGCCGTCCCCGCTGGTAGCGCAAGTGGCCTGGATGTACCAATTGCGTTGGCGCAGGGCATGTAGCCCCAACTTATCTGTGATCTCTGCAGCATTCATTGCATTGGGCAGGTCCTGAAAAGGGGAAGAGAGGTGGTTTTCATTATGGGCAATTTATGTGTATGTGGTGATACTCAGTGTGGTGCAATAAGTGCAAAGTACAAAGGCCTCTAAAGGCAAGAGAGGACACGAAGAGTGAGAGGCCAAGAGGAAACTATTGTAACAGTTTTTTCAGTGGACAATTCGGTGGGGGAATGGTACAGATGGGTTCGACTCACCTGTTTGTTTGCAAAGACGAGTAAGACAGCATCTCGCAGCTCATCCTCCGCCAGCATTCTCGTTAGCTCTTCCCGAGCTTCGTTTACACGCTCCCTGTCATTGCTGTCAACCACAAAGATCAGCCCTAAAGAAAGCAAAAAACAGTGAGGAAGACGCAAGACTAGAGTCCACTGACCACCTTAGAAATCCCAAGGATCTCCTCTTACCTTGTGTGTTTTGGAAGTAGTGGCGCCACAGAGGTCGGATTTTGTCCTGACCACCAACATCCCACACAGTGAAGCTGATGTTTTTGTATTCTACCGTTTCAACATTAAAACCTGCAAATACATCAAATAACTGGTTTACCAGGGGCATTCAACAGCTTATACAGCTTCCAGGTCTATTCTTTGACCTGGAAAGAAAAGAATTCCTTTTAACAAGTATGACATATTAGATGCAATTTTAAATTCAATTTTAGAGAGAATCAAAGGAAACATGGGCCAGGGGGAACCCACAATGACTGCCTAAAACATGAGAAAGCTGGCATTGGACTTCTGCATAAATGTAAGGATTTATTCACATCAAAGTAGGGGAGGGCAGAGATGTGAATTAACTCACCAATGGTAGGGATGGTAGTGACAATCTCTCCAAGTTTAAGCTTGTATAGGATGGTGGTTTTCCCAGCTGCGTCTAGTCCTACCATGAGGATACGCATCTCCTTCTTCCCAAAAAGGCCCTTGAACAAGTTTGCAAAAACATTCCCCATCTTGACTTTTTGATCTGCAGTCAGAAATAGAAAAGGCAAGTAAGGCAACATGGCAATGTTGATATGAGCCTAAATAGTTTCTTCATACAGTGGACACAGCAAGATCCCATTTGTTGAAAAATCATTGGTATTAACTTAAAAGTTGCTATGTGCATTTTCTTTACAAATGCTGGTAAGTCTACTCAAGTTTTGGTTCGGCCTATAAATAACGGAAATGCTTTATAATCAGACACCTGTTAAATTGAAACCAATATGTTACTACCCTCCTGGAAATATATATAAACAGACTAAGATGAGACAGTACTGTTTCTGCTAGGGCCTCAGTTATGACTGCGTTCACACTTATTGGGCCGTCTCAAATATGCATCCACAGTTGTGATTTGATGAGGTCCAAGTGTGTTCAAAAGTTGTTGAACAGAAAGCAGAATTAGCTAAATGCATGTTGGGAACATAAACAGTGGTAAGAGAAACGCTAATTTGTTTATTGTGCATTTGTTTCCAAATTAATGATATTGATCCAAATGCTTCCACGGCATGTTTGAAATTTTGGGGAAATCTGAGCTGGTAATAACACAATTTATCCATTGATATATGTAGCTAGCTAGAATGTACAACGCTACAAACCAGCCGTCGCAATAACATACAGAAATGCATGCATGGATTGATATTGAGATGCAATATTACAAATGAATGCCGATAGCTAGCAACACCTCAAGAACATGCTTATCTCTGGATAACATCTGAGTTGTTACAGCTTTATCGGAAGCAAAACAGAAACAACGGTTGATTAAGGGATGCCCACAGCTAAAATTAAAGTTAGCGGTAACATCAGTTACAATCAGTCCTTTATTTTGCAAACATGTGAGGATAGCTGTTACATTAGAATTTCCTTTAGGACAGCTGAAAGTGAAATTTCAGTGAAATTATAGAAAGCTTTGAGCAAGAATTTAGAACCTTAGTCCTAGCAAATAATATGGAAACATTTGTCTCACTTTTGCCTTTAAGTTTTTGAGCATTCACATACAAAATAAAACAGCCATGGGTAAACCTAATTAGCAGTTATGAACAGGGTTGATGACTGGTTTTATTAGCAGTCTCAGCCAGTGTTGATTTAAAGCCTCTCCAATAGCCACAAACACTGATGTCTTTCAGTTGAAGAAATAACAGTGCTCTGCCTCATGAGGCACACACATTAACAGATAAGACAATGAACCCTATAACAAACTACCAGCTCTGTCTGCATGATAGCTAAATTAACCCCTTAAAACAAGTGGACCGACGTGAATTGGTACAATGAAATGTAATTTAACAGGGTCTTTCCAGATTACGTGTGAAACACAGTCCAGGGAATTAAATCACTTCTTGCCCACTAACATTTAGTTAAAAGATGACCAAAATAAAACCTATAACCATTATCCAGTTCATGTGACATTTTTGCTCAACTAATGCAAAAGTAGCAGCAAAACCGGTTAGGAACAACTCGTCTATAGTTTACATCAGCCGTTCATTGATTCAGGCGAAAACAAAATGACATTTAAGCTGCCTCAAAGACAACTGCGTTCTTAAGCCGCAGTTGATTCTAGACCAGTGCAGCGGGAAAGAAGATCCCTCGCTCTAGTAGAAGTGCTGAGTAAGAAATGGAACAGGTAATGCTACATCTATAAATTAATCAGGAGAGAGATCGTCATCATCGCAAAGACAATCAGGTCTGAGCGGTTGCTCACCAAACACACAACATAAGGTACTCAGTACACAAATTCAACACCAACCCAAGCAATTTTGTCAAATTGTTTGAAAAATTGAAAAATGTAATGAGGCAATACAAATTATATCTAAAAGATGATTTAGATTCTCAAAAGCTAATGTGCTAGCACTGTTCAGGTTGTTCCTCACAACTGGTTTCCTCACAACTTCAAAACAAATCCAGGACTTATGAAATCATGGCTTGATTAAAATCATGGCTAGATAAAAAATAGCTGAAATCAATTAATATGGAAAATCCTGAGTCAAATTGTAAGGCAGTTATGTCTCTGCTTTAAACAAGAGTGACAAACCAGGAATGCAGCAGATTTAGGTTTGGTCTGTCAGGTGGAGACAGGTGACACGCCAGAATGATGACCTCACCTCTCATTTGCAACACAAACACACTAAGGAACCATTCAGCAGAAAGTATGTGTAAATACTTACAGAAAAAGCAGGATGAGATATTATCAGTTTGCCATACTGCACTGGCATGAATTTATAGGCCAGATAAGACATACATGGATTTTAGCTGATTTTTGAGGGAGAAGGGGCCAGTTGTATAGGGTTGGACTCATATTATTGAGCAGTTCATTATAAAGAAATGTCCTTGCCACTGAATTAAGAGTGCAGAGGTAATGTCCTTGTTTCAAGCCTGGGCTTAACCCAATTATACAAAAACGCATATATTCTTCCACTGAGGAAGTCCCAAAATTGTCACAGAAGTCAAAACAGGTTTATATGCACTCCATGCTTGCATATATGTTATATTGATAATGCAACGGATACTAATTACACACATCAGAACGTAGTTCACATTAGAGTACCCTAACCTATTCCACCACAACCACGAATCTAGTATTCGTACTAAACTTCTTAGGTTCCTGATCTAGTTAGCTACCAGTAATTATATGACCATCGCTGTAATAATTGGCCAGTAAGATGCTTTGTTTGGTTAGCAAACCAGCCAATGGAAATGAAGTCTTATTTTCCGTCAAGTAATGATGCCCTGGGTAGCTTCAGTTTGTGATTTTTTAGGAGAAATGCAAAACCAAAACGTACTAGTTCGTATTAACGTAAATCACAAGCAGTATCTTCAACGCCGATCAAAAAAGAAACAAATCCAAATAAAAGCCAGGACCCCTGCTTCGCCTTGTGCGGAAATATAGACATTGCATAGAAGGCCGACAGCAGGTTTTCCACGCATACACAGGGAAGTAACTGGTTAGTTATCCCCCCCAACACCAACGATGTAACGTGTTTAACGTAACGTAAATCGACGCCTGTTAAGAGTGCGTTCGTACAAAATACGTTGTATTTTATGATTATGCCATGACTGAAGATGGGTTGGTCATGTATTCATATAGCCACTCCTAAACATAATAGCAGCCACCTAGATCAACTGAAGTAGTACATCGAATTAACTAACAAACTAACGCTATGACTAGCCGCGTCAACTGCGGCTATATATGTAACGTTATGTGGACTTGTTACTCACGTATAGGTGGCACACATACACCTAGATATTACATTTGAATATTGACGACGACGATATTCATTTAAATTCTATAATCACCTCAGAGTGGCTGCTTCACGACGTTCTCTCGGGTTCTACTTCACCGCTAACAACAAAATGGCGTCTTTCACAAACCAGAAAGCAGCCGCGTCATCGACCTTACCCATAATAAAATCTTCTCCAATCGAATCTCCCATAGTACAGGAAAATACCGCCCATTAAACATATACCATATAACTGTGGTAGCCGCGTAGCAGTAGTTTGTTCCCGTTTTTACCAACAAAATGAAAGACCAAGATTTTATTCGGAGCTAAATAAACTCGCTCTGACCCGTGAAAATAAAAATCTAACTCAAAGTATTCAGTAAATAATATTGTAAGAACAGGCACGTTCTGTATCTCTATATCGTTACATTCATTACTATCCTAAATCCACACATATACATAACCCCACTTAAAATGAGCTTTAAAATGAACAACAAAGACAAAATTGCACAAATAGGACAATGAGGCGAGAAGCAGCCCGAACGATTCCCATTACGCGCAGATGTTGTCATGCTACATGTACCCAACGGCACCAATGAGTTTCAAGTGGTGATTCGGGGGTCGAAGAGCTACAGCCAGCCAACTATGAACTGCATTAGACAAGCGAATGAGTACAATACAGACGCCCTCAAACCATTGTTTTTCACGTTTTCGGAATCATCACATATTTTGATGCGCTGCAGCTGGACAGCCGACCCTAACGATGGTTGTGCAGGGAGACAAGGCCCTTTGCAGGATTTCCAATACCGCCTTAAACCCCAGGAGGTTTAAAATGAGAGTATTTTAATAAAGATAATAATAAATAATAAAATATTAATATAATAATACATATTGTAATATAAAAACATTGGGACTTGCTGTATGTATATGACTACGGTCTACTGGTCAAATATGTTTTTTTTTCACCCTCTACTTGCCAGATTTAGAACGGTCTAAATTGGCTAGACTAGGACTATCTCGGAATGGGATTGAAATATATGCTGTGCAGTGAGGTGTATCTTTTTATCGTCCACATTGCGTTTATGGAAATTATCGTTTTAATCTAAAAAGAAGGATGGATTCTTCATTTTATGTTATGCATGGATTCCTTTTCAATAAATTAATCACTTGTAAAAGACTTTTGCAAATTAAAAAAAACTTGCTCACAAACTTCAACTAGACATTACATTTTTCATGTTGTCAGTAATTCTTTCGTTTAACAATACAAAGAAAGTGTCATGGCGTTAAGCTTGAGAATCTCAGTTGCAGCAGATGCCAATTAGAATTCCTGACCTAATACAAACAAAACGCAAACTGGATTAACAGTGTTAGAAGGACTCGGCTATAATTTGGTAAGGGGGAATGCATGGCTATTAGGGAAAAAAACAGCTCGACGACACTTTCGCGATTCCATTGTCCCTCTACACCTTCCGCCTGGCTGGTGCCGATCTTCCCAGCAAGGTGTCTAAAAACGAAACGAGGAACGAAACCCCTCACACAGATTGATCACGGTCCTTATCTGAATGACAGAAGACCATCTCTTAGCCTTTGTGTCCCTACTGCCGCGCCCCTATATTAAGAATGTAACCTCAAACACAAAATTAATATTATCAATTATTATTCAATTTAAGCTCTTATCTAGGACATTATCCACCCCAAAAGTGTTTTATTGTGGTTTTAGAGGTACTAATCAATGTTGGCGATGTAAACAAAATGAAGAATCTTTTATTGACATTAACTGCAGTTACCCCAGTGTTATATACTTATATACATATTGGAAAATTATTTTATTCCATCAAAAAGGTGAAAAGTTACAATTCCTTTCAAACATATACTTCTTATTCTTTGCGATACCTCTATATGCAACCTCAATAAACCAAAATCTAAACTTGTAACGTTAAAAAAAATATTTTTCTATGATAGAAAGTTGTTGTGATTATCTTTAAAACATTGATTACACTACTGCAAAATACACAACATTGATTGCTTTGATAGTCTGGATTTTAAGTTCTATCTGTATTTATGTTTACCTACTTTACATGGGGACTTGAAGACATGTATCTCAACTGGATGTACAACTGATTAACTTGTATGAAATAATATTGAATCGTATTTTTTATTTTTTATTATTAATTTATCACGTTATATTCGAAACGTGCTCATTTATTTTTTGTTTTATGGCCAGATAACAAAAAAATGTTATCAGTTCAAGTTTATATATTAAGGGGGATGGCAGCTTTAGTTTTGTACGGTTAAGGGCTCTCCCTCTCGGTGAAGGGATACATGTACATGTATACATGTACAATTAAAACATTTTACATTGCGATTTTTGCTAGAGTGAGAAGCTGAGCCGTTCTTCACATATCAATAGTAGTTCAGATTATTCCCACTAGATGGGGCCTAGTCCTTGCTGGAGTGAGAAACCGAGACTTTCTTCTCATATCAATAGTAGTTCAGAGTATTCCCACTAGATTTTGCCGTCTATTTATTATTCAAGAAAATGTAGGATGGAGGGGCATCAGACCTATGGTCCTCCTAGGCTTTAGTTAAATGAGCTGTTAATTTAAAAGAATGTTATTTAAAAAAAAAAAAAAAAAAAAAGATAACTATCGGTTTATGCCTGAAAGAACCTTCAAGTCGTTAATCATTCTGAATAAGGATGTCCATATAAATAAATATTCGTTTTGATTTCAAACTGAATTTAGCTCGCTACCTGGCACATTAGCATTGCCTGCCTTCTAAAACTCATCATGTCGTATACATGACATCATCCGATGAAACTTTTATGCTTGTAAAATTTAAATGTCCAGGTTTCTACTAGCTAATTCTGGAGAGCCCTGTACAATTTAGCAACAGTTAAACATAACAATAAGTCCAGGTGTCAAAAAAAGATTTGTTTAAAAGGTTGTGTAATTTTTTGATAGATTCGGAACATAAGGCTATTCTCCCTCGCAAGAGATGCCTCTACCATTCATTCATAACAAATTCATAAGCAGATAAATTGACAGACTGTGCCGGCACAGGTAACTTTACCTGCCATGTGTTCAGACGTTGAAGAGTTTGATGGGGAGGAGCACAGAAGCGGAGCTAACCAATGATCGTCAAGCATGGTCAACAGAGTACATGCCCCTCTCGGGAACGCGCTGCCCCAGGGTAAATTTGGCGCTGGCTCCTTTAAGAGGTGTGCTGGCAATGCGATGGGGACTTCTTAGTGTAGAAACAGCGAGATGAAGAGCAGCACTTATCCGACATCATGTGCCCCGGGCTCCCGAGGACCGCCTGCCTGCTGCGACTCGTCGTCCTCTTCATCCTCCTCTTACAAACATCAGCATATTTCGGGTCAGCTCCTATTTACATGTGTTTTCCAATTGTTTTCCTTATGTCTGTATCGGAACGCACTTTTTTCTAATTTCCCTTAACTTTCTGTTAACTCTTGTCCTCATTGGTTATGTTTATTTTTAATTTTTTTTAGTTTTTAGTTTATTCTATGACGACCGCATATATATTTAATGATGCCAAATACCAAACGGTTAGGGCCGATGGATGGTCAAGGTGAGGAGAAGATATGGTTAATGGGGGCTCGTTACGGAACATGTACTTTTCCAAATATGTTTTTTAAAAAATCATGTAATCTTATAAATAAAAGACACTAAAATACAACTGCGAAATTTTATTTTTAAGAAATTGTGTATCAAGGACGCCTAATTCTCTGTATTTGCTGTTAATATTTTATTCCTTAAAAAGTGCCTACTATAGTGTTTTCCAGATAACATTAATATTCGCATTATATTCGATTAGCATATTGTTACATTTAAGTAAATCTACAAATTATTAAATAGCCTAATTTCTCTATTTTTTTATGTCGACTGCTGTAATACAATTGAAAGTGCCTCTTATTTTTGCACCATAGAACATAGAGCAATAATTGCGAAAGTAAAATATTTAATTTATAAATACGGAGCATGTTAGGTGTACTGTCTCATCTATTTTGCTCAAGTCCTTTGGATGGTTTCCGTATAAAGTCTTTCCAAATTTAAATATGAATCCTAGTTTTACTTTAATCGTTTTTATCTTTTGTTTCTTAGTATTATTATTGGACAATTTTACGAAACAAGTTTGATAAGAAGTTTAATTGCAAAAACAACTGCAATCTCAGTTTTCAATCAAAACAAGATCACACGGAAACGGTCGTAACTATTCCTGTTTCAAAACTGTGTCCCAGCGCAGTTGAATAAGGGATGATAATTCAGAGTGAGGACACTTGCAATACGGTCCAGAAAAGTAACAAAATATACGCGCTAACATAAGTGATCCCGTAAAATAAAAAATAAAAAAGATTCAAAACTACATTACGCAATGTTGTTTTTGCTATCCGTATTATTATTATTATTATTATTATTATTATTATTATTATTATTATTATTATTATTATTATTATTATTATTATTATTACAATATCATCAATAGCCCAGCAATAATACTAATAGCAATATTAGCCTAATAATCATAAAAAGTCTAAAGTATAAATTACTGCGAAACTGTGATTTTTTATTAACTTTCTTTGTTGTCTTTTATTTTATCCTTTAAATCTTTTAAAATCTTAATTTAATTTTTATTACATTTTCATTATTTACAATTACAAAAATGTATTTTAAGAAATTGCTTGTTAAGTATGATCATGCTGCTGTTCCCCATTAAACGCCTACAATGCATTTTATAAACTTTTGAGTAAATAAAAAATAAAAAAGATTCAAAAACACAAATATATTTTAAACAATTATTTTTAATATGAATATATAGGTCTGCATTAAAGGCCAAATATGTTTAATAGTATTACATTAATCCGGTGAAAATTGTGCTATGGGAGGAGTACTAACCTTAGGTGTTGGGGCCATGACTGCGGTTTTCGTTTCTCTAAGATATTTACCTTTCCGTTTACTTTCTTGCGCGTTTGTCGCCCCGTCAGTTTGACAGGAAAGGAGCCGCTGGTGTTTTTAGCATCCCCGTTGTCAAACGAAGCTCCTTCGGGAAAAGCGCACTTGAAGCAATGCGAGCAGCTGACATTGACCCACCGACAGAAGCGCCTTTGCCGCCGGGAACCAGGTCTGGCAGAAACCCTGCGAGAGTCGGTGCGCCTCAGCCTTCTTGAGTGTCGGTACCAGTTCCGACACGAGAGGTGGAATTGTAGTCTAGATGGCCGAGGCAGCCTACTAAAGCGAGGTAAGACCAGTTAAAAAAAAAAAAAAAAATTCTGGAGAATCTCCGTTTTGATAATACACATGAATTATACAATCCTATTCATATTTATAATATTATGATTAAAAAGGAAGGTTTTGCTAGTAAGATTCAAAAACAAGCTAATAATCACCAATACTCTTTTAACATGCATTTTTATTTAGCGATAGTATATTATAAATATAAAGGTAGTACAGCCTAATGAAAACGTTGGCAACAAACTGAATGCAATATCTAAGAACCACAGAAAGGCAAAAAGTCCGAGGTTTAATTTAGAGCTAGGAGCAGGCCAACAGGGGGATAATGAGGTATTAGAAAGCCAAGGTTTCTGCGCCAGTTCCGCGCTGCGTTGGGGGTATTTTTAACTCGGAAAAGCGCCCAGATCCCAGAGGAAAAGGGTGGCGAGATTGCTCGCTTTCATCATCTATTTTCATTCCTAATCAAAATAGTAATTAATTGAATCAAAATACACCCAAGTGACGGCTCTAGGCTAAAAAAAAATAAAAAAATAAGTGAGATTTTTTATTTTTTATTTATTTATTTATTTATTATTATTTATAAATAATAATTATTTTATTATTATTTTATTTAAATAGACAGTAGATTCCATGACAAAAACATTCCAAGGCTCAGATAAACATTTTACGTGCAGTCGTTTTCTTTTAGTTATAGTCACGTAAATTGCTTTGTCTCAAAAATAAGCAATGATTTTAAGCTAACTAAAATATCTTAATGTAAATAGATTTACTGGATGTCAGTATCTGAATCTGCATTTTTAAGATCTGTGTTTTGATTTCACATTGATATTGTTTACAACAAGAAGGTAAACCATTAACAGTTTTATATTGTGAATATATTTTGAATATAACCAAGGCTAAAATGTTTATCAAGCAGTGCAGTAACCATCCGTTTGATACAAGAAAACTGATTCTATGTTTAATGCATGATTAAACATGTTTCATTCAGGGTTCAAGGAGACTGCTTTTCTGCTGGCGGTGTCCTCGGCAGCCCTGTCCCATGCTCTGGCAAAGGCCTGTAGCTCTGGTCGAATGGAGCGGTGCACCTGCGACGACTCCCCGGACCTGCAGCACCGTGAGGCTTGGCAGTGGGGCATCTGTGGCGACAACCTCAAGTACAGCACCAAGTTTCTCAAGAATTTCCTTGGGCAGAAGCGGGTGAGCAAGGACCTGAGGGCACAGATTGACTCTCACAACATCCACGTGGGGGTTCGGGTAAGTGTAAACAGAACATATAATTTCAGTGATCTGTAGCACTCCTGGTTTTAATTACAGTGTTTAAAAAAGGCGACCATTTATTTACATATGTCATTGTTTTCTTGCCTCAAAATCATGCACAGTTAGAGTCTCTTTGTCCAAAAGTTCCAGTCAAGGTTAAAACAATTACCTTTCTTTGGCATTGCATATGTGGCAGAGACTACCAGTGTCATAAAGGACCTATGTGTTCCAGCAAGGCTGAACTGAAGCTGTAATAAGAAAGACAAGTTTATCATGGTGAAGAGTATGTTATTGGGGACTGGATGCTCTCCCATACTGCCCCTCCTAATAAAGCCTGCAGACAGAGCTTATGGAAACTGAAGGGCTCATTTCAGAGTTGCTAATAAGTAAACATAAGGACATCTAATATATTAATAATATATCATAGATTTTTTTCATACTGTATTCTATGGACTATATGGTTAATATATCTAAAAAGTATTGTGACTGTTATTTAATTCTGAGTCAGTCCCCCGGGCTCATTTCCTACCTACTGAATCATCCCAAGCTTATGGCTCAGCCCTTTGGCAATTCCCCTCCTAATGAAGTTAAACAATGACTAGACGGTGAGATCTTTTTGTACATCCAGAAAAACACACCGAAAATAAACCATGGAGAACTAATAACAAACACATTTCTTATCTTTCTGAGACCCCTTCAATCAGGTCAGATAACACCTCTCAGTCTGAGGGTAATAAGCCCACACTTGTCGTAGTCAAGAAACAAGATAGTGGGTGGCTACCTGTATAGCTGGTCATTGCCTCTCTAATGTTTTGAATGTGAGAGGCCCTTAGGGCTTCATACCTGCAAGGGATGGAATTCGGCTGACCTCTTTGCATGCACATTTGGTTACCCCGGGCCATTCCTGCCCCCGTGCATATTGAATGACACCCCTGCCACATGACCTGCTCCAGACACCCATCCTCACTGGTGGCCTTTCTAGCTGACTGCTCTGTTGCTATTCCTCCCAGCATTGCAAGGTCTTAATAGTCCCAGTGCAGCCTCCAGTGGCCCATACAGACACTCTTGACTGCACCTCATGTGTTACCCTATGTACAAAGGTTCCACTTAAGGAATGATGCCTGCAGGTGCAGCATTGTCCCGTGCAGACAGTTGCAAAACAAACAGCTAATTTCAGCTGGCTGACAAAACTAAAGAAGTCTCACTGCCAAGAATACAGTTTTGAACACTGAACTCCCCATTCATTACCTTGAATACTTGAATTAATATCTTAATTGAATTGGGTACCTGCTAAAGATATACATTGCCTCATGCAAGAGAGAATAAACTTTATCTAGGTACCCAGGATAAGTATCTAGCTCATTCGACAGATCGTCAGACTCTTCTCTTCCTCATCTCTTCACAGGCAGTGAAGCGCGGGCTGAAGACCACCTGTAAGTGCCATGGGGTCTCTGGCTCTTGTGCTGTGCGGACCTGCTGGAAGCAGCTTTCCCCCTTCCATGACACAGGGGGTGTGCTGAAGTATCAATACGACAAGGCTGTGCATGTGCTCAGTGTCACTAATGCTGCCACAGGCGAGGCAGAGCTGGCAGGATTCCAACGCCACAGCCACGGGCCCAACCCCCACCCCACTGATCTAGTCTACTTGGAGGAATCGCCTAACTTCTGCCGCCCCTCCCGATACTCCCCAGGGACAGGGGGCCGCCCCTGTGCCAAAGACACCAGCTGCAAGAACTTGTGCTGCGGGCGCGGCTACAACACAGCCTTGCGCCACACCACCCTCTCCTGCAACTGTCAGGTGCGTTGGTGCTGTCACGTGGAGTGTCAGACCTGCCTGAGAGAGGAGGAAGTGTACACCTGTAAAAAACACTGAGAAGAGAGACAGAGAAAGGGAAAGAGAGAGAAAAACAAGAGAATGTGGAACCTCGGGCAACAATTTCTGTGAAAAATATAAATGTAATTATGGAAACCATTTAAGGGTGGCAGAAAAAAGACTGCAAAGAAGTGGACTGAGAACATTTATGTGAGAGGGCAGAGGGTGAAGGAAAAAGGGAGCAAAGACAAAAAATATAAAGCAGGAGAAGTGGAGGCATCTGGGACTTTACATACAATGTTTTTTTTATTTTATTCAAATTGTAATTTGCTTCAAGAGGCAGCGCAAGTATTGCCATCAGCTATGGCCTTTCCTAGCATCATTGGCACAAAGGAGAACTGAAGACACTGTTATGCAAACATTATTCTCCAGGATAAAAATCTCCACTATTTTGACTGTATTATGACAAGGAAATATAAACTTGTTACAACCGGCTATTTTTACATAAATGACACTGGTGGAACAGGAGCTTGGAGTGTAACCATCCAGATGCTTCCTTAAAACATCCATTTGGCAGTTCTGTTGTGGTGAACCAACAGGTTACTCTAGAATGAGGGTCAGGCATTTCAGTCACTGCAGGAACAGTCCTTTGACAGGAATGGCACTTCAGAGGGACAAATGCTGAGCAGACCCCAGAGGGTCTGACACTCCCTGAAAACAGGAAAGCCATCTTCCATAGTATCAACTCTTGAATGAAAGAAGAAGGCTGCAGGCCGTTTGCAGGTTTTCTCTCTGGCCAATGGACATTGTCCACCCAGGTGCTGTTTAATGCTGGAAGTCATCATCCATCTAAAGTGTGGCTTGTCCTGAGACACATTAATCACGGAAAATCCTCCTTGAGTTGATTGTCGGTTGCACTGTGTCCGCACGCTCATTGGCTTATCCGTCTGTTACTATATGTTTCTGTGTCATGGTATATGTGAAAAGACACCACTGGTTTTAAAACACCCAGTGAATGATCTGTCTGTCTGTCTGTATATTGCTGTGGGAAGACTGGGCCCTCCTGTAAATACTGAAACAATTAGAAGCACTTAAAGACCAGTTATGTACCTCACTTTTGTCACTAAATGAAAATATGGACTCCATCTTAAAAGTGGAAAGTTAAAAGAAAATCATATGCCCTAGGAATCCTGACACCACAGGGAGAGCGAGGAAGTGCGACTAGGCTCCTCAGATCTCATTTGCCTTCAAGAAACCCACCTCTTTTATACTCTGCAGACTAAGCAGCCCACACAAGCGGTTCAGCAGTGATTGGGGGATAGGAACGTCCCTCTCAGCAGGTTGCTGGCGCCCAGGAAGCCCACAGGAAACGCTGGTTAGCAACAAGCAAAGAGAAGCCCTGCCGATTTCACCAACTCCATGTCAGAATCAGCAAATGTCATGAGCTGGATTCAAACCTGTGATTTTCAGTTCATAGGTTTCTGTCTATGATTGGACCAGCACCTTTATCTAATGAGTCAGTCGGGAGAGAGCAGTTACTTATCCTTTGAACACATCCAAAGCCATATTTTATTTTTAATCTGGCCTAAACTTGATGTAAATGTTCAGCCATTTAATCAATCAGTATGTCATTTGTTTTGTCTCTTGGTATGTTTTCAAAACAAACTATTTGAACACTGAAATGGTTCTTTTTGTCATATTAATCAGAAGATTAATATTTGTATTAAACATATTTGTTTTGTAATATGCTACATGTCCTACACCAGAGTGTAATTTTACTTACTCTCAAGCAGAAGCAGAAGTTACTCTAACATGTTCTACCTTGGATATAAAGGAGACTTTAGGAAAATGTTTGAACAAATATAGAAGGCTTTAAAGGGATAAAAGGAGTAAAACCAAATACTGTCTGTGCAGGATGAAGTTATGAAGGGATCATATAAGGTTTTCAGTTTGTTGTGTGATATTGTGTAAAAAAGAATGGCTTCCCTGGCTTTTTTTCTGTTCTTTAACTAGGACGTTGAATTTTCTGGACGCTGATAGTGAGTTTTCTCATGGTCAAGAACAAATCAAAACATTTAATGTTACCACCACTTAGGTTGTGATTTGCGATCTTTTTGTACATGTATATCTTGCACTGTAATCATTCATTCCTTGGCCCTCTGTTCCACCCTCATTAACAATTAGTGAAAATTGCAGTCTTCATCCTCGAGACCTCTTTGTTTCTCAGCATTGGAGGATGAAACGTGCATGTGGTGCCCCAACATGCTTTGGCCACGTATCTCTTTAAATTCATAGTAATGGTTTTTGTTTGTTAGAACGCTGAACAAAATCACAGGGTGCCTAGGGGAAGAGGAGTCTTCCCCTTTTCCTGAGTACTTTCAGGAATGACTAGCAAAGACAGCACAATTGCTGAATTCCCATCTCATTCTGAGCATTTTAGGGAAACAGTAAAGTTTTTCTGGTGCTCATTTGATCAACCTCCATTCCCCCAAAGTTAAAGGCCCCTCTCCCCAAAGGCTGGATATAATTGGGGGAATATTACATCGACAGACATTTGTTTTTGTTGGCACTTGATAACAAAATCACCGAAAGAGTTCTTGTTGCAAGAAGGAAAATTCCCCTGAGCTGTAAACATTGCAGTTTAATTAATCTCATTGATCAAATCCACCCGTTTAAGTTCACTGTAACGGTTAAGTCACTGCAGTTCATTTAAGTCTTATTTAAGAAAATAGTGTATTAGCTCCTACTAAACAGCTGACTATGCAGTCATAATGAGTTATTACCTCCAAATCATTTCATTTGATACATATATCTGGCAAACTTCTGGATTATCTCCTTCTTAATTGTATGCACCACTTTAATAGTTCCGCTGGTAATGGAACAAAGCATGGTAAAGTCATTCTGTAATAGTTATTTTTTTATTTTAGGGCTCTCTCTCTCTCTCCCTCTCTCTCTATTTATATATATATAGAGAGAGAGAGAGGGAGAGAGAGAGGGAGAGAGAGAGAGAGAGCGCGCAAGAGAGAGATAGAGCGAGAGAGAGAGAGAGAGAGAGAGAGAGAGAGAGAGAGAGAGAGAGAGAGAGAGAGAGAGAGAGAGAGAGAGAGAGAGCCCTAAAAAATAACTATTACAAATCCGGTTTATTGAAACACACTTGTCAGTTATAGGTGGTTTCACATGTTCCTTGCGTCAAGAATCAGCTAGAATTGTTTTCATGTGTGATACACAAGGGCCTTGACCTGCAGTGTGGACTACAAAACTCACCTACACCAGTTAAGATGTCGGAGGTATAATTGCTCCGCATCTTAGTGAGTTACAGCTCATCCAAATTTGATGTGTGCTACCTTGCAATCTTTAAGATTCCAAACAAAACAGTATTGCAGTACAAGGTTTCTATAACAAAGCAAGTCATCCATGCGTTATATATTGTCTTTCTACCTCACTTGTACAGCTTGAAAGGAAATTAATGTTGAAAGGGTTTGCTTGCCACATACATATTCAAGTATTGCAATTTAAAATACAATTTAATGTAAATTTGGACATTTAACAAATATTGCTTTTCAGGAGGGTTTTATAGAATCATTGTTTTCCCAATGTGACATCTCAAAGTAAATAAATATATATTCATATTTAAAAGCAATTACAAATGATTGAATAAATGATTATATATGTTTGTAAAAACCTGTTTGTCTAATAAAGGTTTGTTTTTTATCATTACATTTTTGTGAAACCTTAAAAGCTAAATATGAAATTATTATGGGCATATACTTTTCAAAATTAGGGTACAATGAAAATATCCATGTCTCTAATACTATTTTGTTGAACTGTGTGCCTTACTAAAAAGAGGGTCACAAAGTTTTCTATCCAGTCAGTTTCTGCCCAGAATCCTTTCCTTCCCGCTCCCCTAGCATCTCCCTCTCCATTACGTCTCCCACTGTGGGCTACGTCTTCTAAGCATGAGTGGCAAATCAAGTGTGTCGTGGAGCCGCTGGCCTTTCCCCTTTACACATTAATCCAGCCTTGCCCGGCTGTGCCGGCAACACAGGGTACCAGCTGAGGATTACTGCACTCTCCCCAACTCACACTGCCCTGCACATGGAGAAAGAGCGGTGCCATTAACCCCCCATCAACCGCCCATCACGTCTGTCTCCTGTGTCTCTCTTCCTCTGTCAAACCCATTATATGCATGGGGCACCTAAGCTATTCTCCTTGCGCATACCCATGCACCTCGCTAATTGAATTGTAATCATCCAGCCCTACGTTCCTTTCCTGTGAAGGGACTCTCCGGCTGTGCCTGCCAAACAATAGAACAGTATTTGCTCATGCACCATGACTACAGGTGTTTCACCCAGGGCGAAAACATTACCCCCCCTTCTTCACAGAAAGCTGGGTTGTTTTTAGCATTGGTACAAGCACCTGCGCCGGCTCTGTAATCAGCATGGTCCCTGTCCCCCACATCAAATTAGAGTTTGACCGCTGGTCTCTGCAATAATGACTGACGAGTCCTGATGAGGGTAAAAACACATAGGAAACCCTAATGGATAGAAATACTCCTCCTCTGTAAACATCCTGCGTAGTGTCCCCTTTATAGTTTTTTCCCTTTGTAGCTGAATATAGAATGCCAGGGTACCATATACACATATAACGAAAAAAGCAGTTTCTTTGGCCTCCAAATCCTCTATGCCCCTGCTGTAAGCAGTCATACACAGCTCTAGGGGTGGAACTATTCTTTATTAAGAGTCTGTGGAGAGTATGAGTCAACCCATTCTATCTCATATAATTATCTAAATATTTTTTCAGATAATAACATCACTTCATCTTATCCTTCAACATTCACTTATGTTACCTTTTTCCAGTCCAAGTCAATATTTATTTATTTATTTATTTGCTCACTACATACTCTAAATGCTCTGTTAATTTGGACTGCCCGCAGATACAGTAAACCAAATCTTGAAATAACAGGCCAGATCAGAGCAGTAGTGTATGTATGTGTGCATGCGAGTGTGTGTGAGTGTGCGTGTCTGCGGGACCGTGTGTGTGTGTGTGTGTGTGTGAGGGAGAGCGCGCATGTGTGTGTATGTTTGTGTTTTCGTTCGCTGACAGTTTTATCACCACGTTAAAGAACTGGAAAGGGGGAGAAGAACACCTAAAAAAAATTAAGGGGTCTGAGGAGTCTGCTACTAGAGAAGTGATAGGGGTGATGGAAGTTTATCTGAGGGGGGGTTGGGAGGGGGAGTCAAGATTCTACCCTTCTCTGCATGAGAGAGAAGAAGACCTCTCGTGAAAGAAGATGCGGGGGGTGGGTAGATGGAGCCCCAGGGCCATACAGAGCTCCCTGTTGCAAATGTTACTCCTGCTGCTGTTGTTTTAAATGAACTCCTAAAGCCTTAATTTCCCTGATGCCCTGTGAGTGGAGAGGTTCCTGTGCGGTATTCTGGCTGCTTCTCACGCAAAGTCTAGGACAGGAGGTGAGCGTCTGTACAGTGATGAAAAGTCTGTCGGAGACCCCATTGTTTTGTGTTAAGCAGACTAGGCAAATTACGTGAAAGTGTTAAGTTTAAATTAGAGAACCACACGGGAAAACGGATGCTGTGCATGTCACTGAGGTGGGCTCTTCAGAGAGATGAAGATTAAAAGAGTTAAACCCAAACAATTTGATTGGTAGCTGATTTAAGGATCTACAGGCAAGCCTGTTCTTCAGGGTAACTGTTTAACTCACTGACTGGATTTAATAGCTATCTGGGTTCAAGTACAAGAAAAACAGAAGCATCTACAACACACAGTCGAAAAAGTACAGTTGGATCACGAGTATGCATTCTGCCATTCTCTAGAAGCACTCAAGGGTAAAAGTGCAAGACCGTGCCCCATGCTTACTTATCGGTAACAGAATTTGATACAGGCCAGTGTACAAGGCATGTGGATCAGATGTGCATAATTTGTGCATGGAAGTTTTACCTGGACCACCCCACCTCATTCCCTTTCTGCTCAGCATTCCATGTTACAGTCTATAACTTACAGTACTTCCCAATGTTACTGAAGCGCTTCCTGTCACATCATACAATTATCAAGATGGAGGGGCCCTCTGCAGCAGCCCCAATAAATCACCCCTGCAGCTCTGCCCAGACTGTTCCAAACCTGTCACTCTGAGGGGGAGCCCTGCGGGGACACATTCTTAGCATTTGACAGTGACCGCACTACACACACAACTTTCAGTAGGTCTGTGTGTATTTCGTCCATGTTTGCAACAGTTTGGCTTTGTGCAAATAATTGCAACGTCCTCATTTGTGCGTGGCGTTGATGTTGTCCTAAAAAATGATCTCTGTCCGGTATAATGTAAGTTAATATGTCAACACAATATTTGTGTTCGTATATGTTTGAAGGTTGGATGCCAAGGTTTGATGGTGCTGGTACCTGGTCAGATCAGGCGAATCATTGGCCGTGTTTGCTCAGTAAGGTCAGCCAGGCAGGAATCAGAGGACCAGACACCTTATCTGCCATCTTTCCCTTGCACCATACATACCCACCCACACACACACACACACACAGAATAACACTGATACCAATCAGCTCATTATGGAAACCCACTGAGAGAAGCACAGAAGCATTTTAAATGAGAGTTAACCAGGTCATTCTGGGAAACTGCTTTGTTTTAGAATATGAGAAAGTAAGCAGTCAGTGTGTGACACCTACTGCATTAGAAATTAATTACTAGGGGGGTGACAACGGGTCTGGTTCTTAGTCTTCTGCGTACATTCTGAAGGTACCACCAGACCCCAAGAACAGGTAATGGAGAGATAAGAATAGAACTGGACAGGGGGAGAAGGGAAAGGAGCTCAAGAACAGGGATACAGCACAGGGCAGGAATTTGGAATGCGTAATGACTAACACAATTGCACAACCCATAACAAGCACATGCACTGCCTGGAGCTATGATCGACTTGAGTGCATTTTTTCCTGAGGAGGCCTGAGTCGGGAACAGTTGTTGGGGGCTGGTGCGGAGAAGAGAGTGGGGGTGGCTGGGTTATACCTCCGAACCTTTGGGGTTCAGGTGAGAGGAGGGGGATGGAGTTCAACCCGCTGATGTCCTGAAGGAGCAAACCAACACATACGGACCAGGACTTTTCCTCTACTTCTGGACAGAAACGAGTCAAGCAGAAGCCATTTCTTGTACAGAAACCCCATCTTGTGTTGCATTTGTTTGTATTAACCACTGAACAGAGTTTGTACATGTGTCCTGACCAACAGGAGGATGAAAGAAGCCGCTAATGCATTCTCCTTTATGGTATTGCGTCCCAGGTGACCTACCTTGATCCCTTACTGAGAAAGGCAGGGTTTGTAACATTACTCAACACTATGTCCACTGGCTGACAATAACTGGGTTAGTCTGGAAAGAGAGGAGGGTGAGGGGTAGAATAAGTGGAACAGACCAGTTATAGCCAGCTGCTATGACAAGTTAGAGCCACTGCAAACGATATTTGAAACTCAAACTACCACAATGCACCTCTAGCCCAGAACACCAATTACTACAGTTTTTGCCATTTTTGGGGAAAAAACGATTTCAGCGCAGTAAAATTTGCAATGTCTAACAACACAACACAATCAAATAGATTGTGTTGTTTGCACATGAAAAACAAAATTTACAATGAAAAAATAAAATAAAAACCCCATCGTAGACACAACTTTGTAAGTTATTATATACTACTGTGCTCCCTTGTCCAAATCATTCATCACATGGCCTCCCCAGAACAGTAAAGCTCCCAGCAATCCCCTGCCCTGCGTCTTAGAGCTGGGAAATGAACGGACAGACCGTTCTCATGAGTCCCATGCTGTCCTGGGAGAACACCTAGGGCACTGTTGCTGCATTGTGATAAGAGACAGCGTTCCCCTGCTACTCTAAATCCCCCTTTCCCTCTGTCTCTCTATCTCAAGCTCACACTTTATAATACAGACACAACACATCTAACTACACCTAACATTAGCCCTCCATTACCAGCAGAATCAGACCTGGCATATTACAGACAAGCGCAGCAAGATAGTGGTCCGCATAAGGTTCAGGCCAACTCTTATGTTATACTGCTTATTTTTATCCATTTGCAAGATAAGAGTATTACATTCAAATTAGATCTTATACTATTAGCTAATAAAAGTGAAGGTCCTCATGCTCATATTGAAATTGTGCATTTTGCCAAGTGCATTCGTCTAAACAAAACTTATATAATGAATGGGACAACATTAACTATGGACATTACAATGGCTTTGATGCTCAAATAATGAAGTTAAAACCTGTACAGGGATGGTAGGCTCAAACTTTATGTATCTAACAAAACTCTTTACCTGGGTTTAACATTCAAGAAGTTAAACCCTGATTAAGGACATCTTTTTATCAAATAAATAAGAATAATAAGGATAATGATCATCATCATCCTTTGACAAAATAAAAATTACCCGTGATTGATGTGTAATGTTGGCATTCATGCAGACCTAAGAGAGAGGGTAATGATAAAGGGGATGCTACTTGACAGGAAGGTTTCTCAGGTGCAGAGTAGCCACACAACTCCCAGGTGGTATGGCTACAGGCAGGAGGGAGAGATGTAGTGCGTTTAAGTGTGTGTGTGTATTTGTGTCAGGGCGTTCGCTGGCAGCTGCGTGATCAGTGATCCCCAGGCTCTGTTGGGTCTGAGAAGGGCTCACTGGGATCATGCAGGACGTGTGTCTGCAGGGCAAGTATTTCACCACCAAAAACCCCACTCTCCGGGTGGGCACATA